>CM026261.1:25166328-25291106 GCA_014851425.1 Senna tora | reverse complement strand
AAATGCTAAAACCCTAAACCTAAACCCTAAACCCTAAGCCTAAGCCCTAAACTTAAACCCTAAAGCCTAGACTTAGACTGTAAACCTTAAACCCTAGACTTTAAACCCAAAATCGCCAAACCATAAACCCTAAGCACTAAACCCTAGACCCTAAACCCTAAACCCTAAACCCTAGACCCTAAACCTTAAAGCCTAAACCCTAAACTTTTGACCCTGATCCCTAAGTCCTAAACCCTAAACCCTAGACCCTAGACCCTAGACCCTAAACGCTAATCCCTAAATCCTAAACTCAAAAACCCTAAACCCTAAAACGTAAATCCTAAGCCCTAAACCCTAAACCTAGACCCTAGACCCTAAACCATAGACCCTAAATGCTAAACCCTAAACCCTAAACCCTAAACCCATTAACCCTAAACCCTAAACCTAAACACCCTAAACCCTAAGACCGAAACCCTAAACCCTAAACCCTAGACCCTAGACCCTAATCCACAAACCCTAAAACCTAAACCCCAAAACCCTAAAACCCTAAACCCTTAATCCTAAACCCTAAATCCTAAATCCTAAACCATAATCCCTAAACCCTAAAACCCTAAACCCTAAACCTTAAACCCTAAACCCAAAACTCTAAACACTAAACCCTAAACCCTACACCATAGACCCTAAACCCCAAACCCTAAACACTAGACCCTAAACCCAAGATAATAAACCCTAAAACCTAAACCTTGGACCGAAAACCCTACACCCTACACCCAAAACACTAGACCTTAAACCTTAAACCCTAAGCCCTAAAACCTAAAAACTAAACCCTAAACCCTAAACCCGAAACCCTAAATACTAGATCCTAAATGCTAAACCCTAACACCTAGACCCTAGACCTAAACCCCAGACCCCAGACCCTAAACACTAAACCCTAAACCCTAGACCCTAAACGCTAAACCCTAGAACCTAGACCCTAAACCAGAAAACCCTACACTGTAATTCCTAAACCCTAAACCCAAAACCCTAAACTCTAAACCCTAAACCCAAAATCCACAACCTTAAATCCTAAACCCTAAACCCTAGACCCTAAACGTGAAAACCCTAAACCCTAAACCTTAAACCTGATACCCTAATACTTAAACCCTAAACCATAAAGCCTAAATCATAAACCGTAAACCCTAGACCCCATACCCTAAACCTTTAAACCCTAAACCCTAGACATAGACCCTAAACCCTAACCCTAAAACCCAAAACTTTAAACCCTAAATTCTAAACCCTAAACCCTAAAACCTAAACTCTCAACCCTAAACCCTAAATCATAAACCCTAAACCCAAAACCCTAGACCCTAAACTGTAAACCCTATACCCTAAACCCAAAACCCTAAAGCCTAAACCCTAAAACCTAAAATTTCAACCCTAAATCATAAACCCTAAACCCTAGACCCTAAACTCTAAACCTTAAACCCTTAATCATAAATCATAATCCCCAAACCCTAAACCCTAAACCCAAACCCTAAACCCTAAACCCTAAACCTTCAACCCTAAGCCCAAAACCCTAAACCCTAAACCCTAAGCCCTAAGCCCTAAACCCTACACCCTCGACCCTAAACCCTAAACCATATACCCTAAACCCTAGACCCTAAACCCTAAACCCTAAACCCTAGACCCCAAACCCTAAACCTTAATTACTAAACCCTAAACCCTAAACCCTATAACCTAAACTCTAAACCCTAGACCGTAAACCCTAAAACCTAGACCCTAGACCCTAAATCTTAGAACCCATACCGTAAACCCTAGACCCTAGACTATAAAACCTAAACCTTAGACCTTAAACTCGAAAACCTTAACCCTAAACCCTAAACCCTAAACCCAAAACCTTAAACACTAGACCCTAAATCCTAAACCCTAAACCCTAGACCCTAGATCCTAAACCCTAAACCCTAAACCGTAGACCCTAAACCCTAAACCCAAAACCCTAAGCCTAAACCCACAACCTTAAGCCTAAACCCTAGACCGTAAACCCTAGTCCCTAGACCTTAAACCCCAAACCCTAGACCGTAGACCGTAGACCGTAGACCCTAAACCCTAAACCCTAGACCTTAAACCCTAAACCCTAAAACCTTAACACAAAACCCTAAACCCTAAACCCGAAACCCTAAACACTAAACGCTAAACCCTAAACCCCTCACCCTAAACCCTAATCCCTAAACCTTAAACCTTAAACCCCTAAACCCTAAACCCTAAACCCTAAATCCTAACCCTAACCTCAAACCATAAAACCCTAAACCCTAGACCCTAGAGCCCAAACCCTAGACCCTAAACCCTAGACCGTAGACCCTAGAGCCTAAACCGAAACCCTAAACCCAAAACCCTAAACTCTAAACCCTAAACCCTAAACCCTAAACCCTAAACCATAAACCCTAGACCCTGTACCCTAGACACTAAACCTTGAACCCTAGACCCTACACCCTGAAACCCAAAACCCTAATCCTGAAACTGTAAACCCAAACCCTAAACCCTTAACCCTAAACCCTAAACCCTAGACCCTAGTCCCTAGACCCTAAACCCTAAACCCTAAACCTTAAACCCTAGACCCTAGACCTTAAACCCTAAACCTAAGCCCTAAACCCTAAATCATAAACCCTATACTCTAAACCATAAAGCCTAAACCCCAGACCCTAAACCCTAAACCCTAAACCCTAAACCTTAAATCCTCGACCCTAGACCCAAAACCCTAAACCTAAGCCCAAAACCCTAAACCCTAAACCCTAAACCCAAAATCCTAAACCCTAAACCCTAAACCCTAAGCCCTAAGCCTTAAGCCCTAAGCCCTATACCCTAAATCCTAAACCCTAGACCCTAAACCTTATACCCTAGACCTTAAACCCAAATTTGCCAAACCCTAAACCTTAAGCCCTAAACCCTAGACCCTAAACCCTGGACCCTAAACCCTGGACCCTAAACCATAAACCATAAACTCTAAACCCTAAGCAATTGACCCTAATCCCTCAGTCTTAAACCCTAAACCCCAAACCCTAGACCCTAGACCCTAGACCCTAAACCCTAGACCCTAAACGCTAAACCCTAAACCCTAAACTCAAAAACCCTAAACCCTAAAACCTAAACCCTAAGCCCTAAACCGTAAACCCTAGACCCTAGACCGTAAATCAAATACCCTAAATGCTAAACCTAAACCATAAACCCTAAACCCAAAAACCTTAATCCCTAAACCCTAAGACTGAAAGCCTAACCCCTAGAACCTAGACCCTAAACCCTAAACTCTAAAACTTAAACCCTAAACCCCAAAACCCTAAACCCTAAAGCCTAAACCGTAAACCTTAAACCCTAAACCATAAACTCTACACACTACACCAAAAATCCTACACCATAGAACCCAAACCCCAAACACCAAACCGTAAACACTAGACCCCAAAGCATAGATAATAAAACCTAAAACCTAAACCTTAGACCCTTAACCCTACACCTTACACCCTAGACCCTACACCATAAACCCTAGACCTTAAACCCTAAACCCTAAGCCCTAACACCTAAACACTAAACCCTAATCCCTAAACCCGAAACTGTAAATACTAGACCCTAAATGCTAAACCCTAGACCTTAAACCCTAAATCCTAAACCCTAAACCCTAGACCCTAAACCTTAAGCCCTAGACCCTAAACCAGGAAATCTTACACCGTAATCCCTAAACACTAAACCCAAAACCCTAAACTCTAAACCCTAACCCCTAAAGCCAGAACCTTTAATCCTAACCCTAAACTCTACACCCTAAACGCTAGATTCGAAACCCTAAAACCTAAACCCTAAACTCGAAACCCTAAACCCTAAATCCTAAATCATAAACCCTAAACCCTATACCCTATACCGTAAACTCTCAAACCCTAAACCTTAGACCCTAAATCCTACAGCCTAGACCCTAAACCCTAACCCTAAATCCAAAAACTCTAAACCCTAAAGTCTAAACACTAAACCCAAAACCCCAAACCCAAAACCCTAAAACCTAAACACTCAACCCTAAACCCCAAATCATAAACCCTAAACCCGAGACGTTAGACCTTAAACCCTAAACCCTAACTCTTAAACTCTAAACTCTAAACCCTAAACCCTAAACCCTAAACCCTAAAACCTAAACTCTCAACCCTAAATCATAAACCCTAAACCCTAGACCCTAGACCATAAACCTTAAACCCTAAACCCTAAACACTAAACCTTAAACCGTAAGCCCAAAACCCAAAACCCAAAACCCTAAACCCTAAACCGTAAACCTTACACCCACCACCCTAAACCCTAAACCATATACCCTAAACCCTAAACCCTAAACCTTAAAACTTAGACGCTGAAACCTATGTCCTAGACCCTAAACCTTAAACCCTAACCCTGAACCCTAAATCCTAAACCCTAATCAATAAACCCTAAACCATAAACCTTATACCCTAAACTCTAAACCCTGGACCGTAAACTCTAAACCCTAGACCCAGACCCTAAATCCTAGAACCCATACCCTAAAACGTTGACCCGAAACCCTAAACCCTAGACCCTGAGCCCTAAGCCTAAACCCTAGTCCCTAGACCCTAAACCCAAAACCCTGGACCATAGACCCTAGACCTTAAACCCTAAACCCTAGACCTTAAACCCAAAACCCGAAAACCTCAACACTAAACACTAGAACGTTAATCTTAAATCCTAAACCCCAAACCCCTGACCCAAAACCCTAATCCCTAAACCTTAAACCTTAAAACCCTAAACCCTAAACCCTAAATCCTAACCATAATCTCAAATCGTAAAACCCTAAACCCTAGACCATAGAGCCCAAACCCTGCACCCTAAACCCTAAGACCTGAACAATAAACCCTAAACCTAAAACCCTAAATCCAAAATCCTACACCCTAAACCCTAAAACCTAGACCCTAGACCTAAAACCCAGACCCCAGACCCCAGACCCCAGACCCCAGACCTTAAACCCTAAACCCTAAACACTAAACCCTAGACCCTAAACGCTAAACCCTAGACCCTAGACCCCAAACCAGGAAATACTACATCGTAATTCCTTAACCCTAAACCCAAAACCCTAAACTCTAAACCCTAACCCCAAAATCCACAACCTTAAATCCTAAACCCTAAACTCTAGACCCTAAACGTTAAAACCCTAAACCCTAAACCCTAAACCCGATACCCTAATACTTAAACCCTAAACACTAAAGCCTAAATCATAAACCCTAAACCCTAGACCCCATACCCTAAACCCTTAAACCCTAAACCCTAGACATAGACCCTAAACCCTAACCCCAAAACCCAAAACTTTAAACCCTAAATTCTAAACCCTAAACCCAAAACCCTAAACTCTCAACCCTAAACCCTAAATCATAAACCCTAAACCCAAGACCCTAGACCCTAAACCCTAAATTTTAAACCCTAAACTGTAAACCCTATACCCTTAAACCAAAACCCTAAACCCTAAACCTTAAACATTCAACCCTAAATCATAAACCCTAAACCCTAGACCCTAGACTCTAAAACTTAAACCCTTAATCATAAATCATAATCCCCAACCCCTAACCCTAAACCCAAACCCTAAACCCTAAACCTTAAACCTTAAACCCTAAGCCCAAAACCCTAAATGCTAAACCCTAAGCCCTAAGCCCTAGACCCTACACCCTCGACCCTAAACCCTAAACCATATACCCTAAACCCTAAACCCTAGACCCTAAACCCTAAACCCTAGACCCCAAACCTTAAACCTTAGATGCTAAAACCTAAGTCCTAGACCTTAAACCCTAAATCCTAACCCTGAACCCTAAATCCTAAACCTTAATTACTAAACCCTAAACCCTAAACCTTCAACCCTAAACCCTATAACCTAAACTCTAAACCCTAGACTGTAAACCCAAAAACCTAGACACTAGACCCTAAATCCTAGAACCCATACCGTAAACCATAGACCCTACACTATAAAACCTAAACCTTAGACCTTAAACCCTAAAACCTTAACACTAAACCCGAAACCTTAAACACTAGACCTTAAATCCTAAACCCTAAACCCTAGACCCTAGATCCTAAACCCTAAACCCTAAAATGTAGACCCTAAACCCTAAACCCTAAGTCTAAACCCTCAACCTTAAGCCTAAAACCTAGACCGTAAACCCTAGTCCCTAGACCCTAAACCCCAAACCCTAGACTGTAGACCCTAGACACTAGACCCTAAACCCTAAACCCTAAACCTTAAACCCTAACCCATAAAACCTTAACACTAAACCCTAAACCCTAAACCCGAAACCCAAAACCCTAAACCCCAAACCCAAAACTCCAAACCCCTGACCCTAAACCCTAATCCCTAAACCTTAAACCTTAAAACCCTAAACACTAAACCCTAAACCCTAAATCGTAAACCTAACCTCAAACCATAAAACCCTAAACCCTAGACCCTAGAGACCAAACCATGGATCCTAAACCCTAGACCGTAGACCCTAGAGCCTAAACCCGAAACCCTAAACCCAAAACCCTAAACTCTAAACCCTAAACCCTATACCCTAAACCATAAACCCTAGACCCTGTACCCTAGACACTAAACCTTGAACCCAAGACCCTACACCCTGAAACCCAAAACCCTAATCCTGAAACCGTAAACCCAAACCCTAAACCCTTAACCCTAAAGCCTAAACTCTAAACCCTAAACCCTAGACCCTAGACCTTAGACCCTAAACCCTTAACCCTAAACCTTAAACCCTAGACCCTAGACCTTAAACCCTAAACCTAAGCCCTAAACCCTAAATCTTAAACCCTATACTCTAAACCATAAAGCCTAAACCCCAGACCCTAAACCCTAAACCCTAAACCTTAAATCCTCGACCCTAGACCCGAAACCCTAAACCTAAGCCCAAAACCCATAACCCTAAACCCTAAGCCCAAAACCCAAAACCCTAAGCCCTAAGCCCTAAGCCCTAAGCCCTAAGTCCTAAGCCCTAAACCCTAAATCTTAAACCCTAGACCCTAAACCTTATACCATAGACCTTAAACCCAAATTTGCCAAACCCTAAACCTTAAGCCCTAAACCCTAGACCGTAAACCCTGGACCCTAAACCATAAACCATAGACTCTAAACCCAAAACCTTTGACCCTAATCCCTAAGTCCTAAACCTTAAACTCTAAACACTAGACCCTAAACCCTAGACCCTAAACCCTGGACCCTAAACCCTAAACCCTAAACCCTAAACAAAAAACCCTAAACCCTAAACCGTAAACCCTAAGCCCTAAACAGTAAACCCTAAACCCTAGACCCTAAATCAAATACCTTAAATGCTAACCCTAAACCATAAACCCTAAACCCAATAACCCTAAACCCTAAACCCTAAACCCAAAAACCTTAATCCCTAAACCCTAAGATCGAAAGCCTAACCCCTAGAACCTAGACCCTAAACCCTAAACCCCAAAACCCTAAACCCTAAACCCTAAAGCCTAAACCGTAAACCTTAAACCGTAAACCCTAAACTCTAAACACTAAACCCAAAACCCTACACCCTAGAACCCAAACCCCAAACACCAAACCGTAAACACTAGACCCTAAACCATAGATAATAAAACCTAAAACCTAAACCTTAGACCCTTAACCCTACACCTTACACCCTAGACCCTACACCCTAAACCCTAGACCTTATGCCCTAAAGCCTAAGCCCTAGAACCTAAACACGAAACCCTAAACCCTAAACCTTAAAACCTAAATACTAGACGTTAAATCTTAGACCCTAAACCCTAAACCCTAGACCTTAAACCCTAAATCCTAAACCCTAATCCCTACACCCTAAACCTTAAACGCTAGACCCTAAACCAGGAAACCTTAAATCAAAATCCTTAAACCCTAAATCCAAAACCCTAAACTCTAAATCATAACCCCTAAATCCAGAACCTTAAATCCTAACCCTAAACTCTACACCCTAAACGCTAAATTTGAAACCCTAAAACCTAAACCCTAAACCCGAAACCCTAAAACATAAACCCTAAACCATAAAGCCTAAATCATAAACCCTAAACCCTATACCCTAAGCTCTTAAACCCTAAACCTTAGACCCTAAATCCTACACCCTCGACCCTAAACCCTAAACCCTAACCCAAAATCTCAAAACTCTAAACCCTAAACTCTAAACACTAAACCCAAAACCCGAAACCCAAAACCCTAAAACCTAAACACTCAACTCTAAACCCTAAATCATAAACCCTAAACCCGAGACGCTAGATCCTAAACCCTAAACCCTAACTCTTAAACTCTAAACTCTAAACCCTAAACCCTAAACCCTAAAACCTAAACTCTCAACCCTAAACCCTAGACCCTAGACTATATACCTTAAACCCTAAACACTAAACACTAAACCTTAAACCGTGAGACCAAACCCCAAAACCGAAAACCCTACACCCTACACCCTAAACCCTAAACCATATACCCTAAACCCTAAACCTTCAACCTGAAAACTTAAACGCTAAAACCTATATCCTAGACCCTAAACCTTAAACCATAACCCTGAACCCTAAATCCTAAACCCTAATCAATAAACCCTAAACCATAAACCCTATACCCTAAACTCTAAACCCTGGACCGTAAACCCTAAACCCTAGACCCAGACCCTAAATCCTAGAACCCATACCCTAAAACGTAGACCTGAAACCCGAAACCCGAAACCCTAAACCCTAAGGCTAAACCCTAGACCTTAAACCCTAGTCCCTAGACCCTAAACTCGAAACCCTAGACTGTAGACCGTAGACCCTAAACCCTAAAGACTAGACCTTAAACCCAAAACCCGAAAACCCTAACACTAAACCCTAATTCCGAAACCCGAAACCCTAAATACTGGACCGTAAATCTTAAATCCTAAACCCCAAACCCCTGACCCTAAACCCTAATCCCGAAACCTTAAACCTTAAAACCCTAAACCCTAAACCCTAAAGCCTAACCATAATCTCAAACCATAAAACCCTAAACCCTAGATCCTAGAGCCCAAACCCTGCACCCTAAACCCTAAGACCTGAACAATAAACCCTAAATCCAAAATCTTACACCCTAAACCCAAAACCCTAAATGCTAAATCCCAAACCCTAAACCAAAAAAACATAAAGCCTAAAGCCTAAACCCCAAATCGAAAAACTGATAACCCCAAACCAAAATCCCTAAACCCTAAACCGTAAACCCAAAATGTTTTATCCCAAACCCTAAACCCTAAATCTTAAACCAAAAACTGAAACCCTAAAACCTAATTCCCAAACCCTAAACCTTAAACCCCAATCCCTAAACCCTAAACCATAATTAAGAATCCTTAAACTCTAAACACTAAACCTTAAACCCTAAACCCTAAACATTAAACCATAAACCCAAAATCCTGAACCCTAAACCCTAAACCTTAAACCCTAAACCCAAAACCTAAATCCAAAACCCTAAACCCAATACCTAAGACTAAACTATAAACCCTTAATCTCAAACCCTAAACCCTAAATGCCAAACCCTAAACCTTAAACCCTATTCTCTAAATACTAATTCTTAAACTCCATACTCTAAACCCTCAACCCTAAACCCTAACCCTAAACGCAAAACCCTAAACCCTAAGCCTTGAACACTAAACCTTAAACCCTAAGCCTACAGCCGTAAATCCTAGATCCTAAACCACAAACCACAAAACCTAAACCCTAAACCCTTAATGTTAAATCCCAACCCTAACCACTAAACCCTAAAGCTTAGATCCTAAACCCAAAACCCAAACCCTAAACCCTAAACTCTACACATCAAATACTAAACCTTAAACCCTGAACTCTAACCCCCAAACCCTAAACACTAAACCCTAAAACACAAAACCCAAAACTGTAAACTGTAATCCCTAAACCCCAAACCCTAAGCTGTAACCCCTAAACCTGAAACCCTAAACCATGAATGCTAATCCTTAAATCTTAAATCCTAAGCCCTAAACCCTGAACCCTAAACCCATAACCCCAATCCCTAAATCTCTAACCCTAAACACTAAACCCTAAACCATAAACTCGAAACTTTAAATTGTAAACCCTAAACCCTAAACCCCATACCTTAAACCTTAAAACCTAAACTCGAAACCCTAAACCCCAATCCCTACACCCTGAACCCTAATCCCAAAATCCTAAACCCTAAATCCTAAATCCAAAACCATAAACCCCAAACCTTTAGCCATAAATCCCAAACCCTAAGCACGAAACCCTAAACCCTAAACCTAATCCATAAACCCAAACCCCTAAACCCTAAACCCCAAAGCCTAGACCCTAAACCCTAAACCTTAAACCATGAACTCCAAACCCTAAACCCTAAACCCCAAAGAGTAAAACGAAAACTCTAAACATTAAACACCAAAGCCTAAACCCTTAACTCGAAACTCTAAACTATAAACCTTAAAACAAAAACCCTATACCCTAAATCCCAAACCCCAAACCCTAAACCCAAAGCCCAAAAACGTAAACCCTAAATACTAAACAATAAACCCTAAATCCAAAACAGTAAACCATAAATCTCATGCCCTAAACCCAAATCTCAAAACCCTAAAACAAAAATCCCAAACCCTAAACCCAAACCCCTAAACACTAAACACTAAACCCTAAACCTAAAATCTTAAATCCTAAACCCCAAACCCTAAACCTTAAATGATAAATCCCAAACGCTAAACACTAATCCCTAAACCATTAATCAAAAACCCTAAACCCTAAGTCCAAGCCCTAAAACACAAACCCTAAACTAAAAACATTAAACCCTAAACCCTGAATCCTAAACCCAAAACCTAAAGCCCAAAATCTCAAATCCTAAACACTAAACCCTAAACCCTGAACTTTAAACTATAAACTCGTAATCTTAAACCCTAAATTCTAAACCCTAAACCTTAAACCCTAGACCAAAAACCCTCAACCCTAAAGCACAAACACTTAACACTAAACCATAAAACCAAAACCCTAAGCCTTAAACCATAAACCCTAAACCCTATACCCAAAATGTTAAACCCTAAATCCTAAGCACAATCCCTAAACCCTAAACACCAAACCCTAAACTCTAAAACCTAAACACCAAACCCTAAACCCTATATAGCAAACCCTAAATCCTAAACCCTAAACCCTAAACCTTAAACCTTGAACTCTAATCCCTAAAGCCTAGGCCTTAAACCCCTAACCCCTAAATGCTAAAACCTAAACCCCAAACCCCAAACCCGAATACAAAAACCCTAATCCCTTTACCCTTAACCTAAAACCCTAAACCATAAATATCAAACCCCAAACCCAAAAACCTAAAACTGTAAACCCTAAATCACAAATCCTAAATCCTAAACCCTAAACCCAACAACCTAAACCCTAAACTTTAAACCCTAAACCCAAAACCTAAGACCCTAAATCCCAAACCCTAAACCCTAAACCATAAACTATCAGAGCACAGTTATCAGAACTCTGCTAATATGTAGGTAGAATAGCCTAAAATAAACACTGATTAGATAAGCTCAAGTGATCATCACAGTTCCAGTAACTTGAGTCTATGCTTATGCTAGGAACCATAGATTGTTACATATTTCCTCTATGTGCCGTACTTTTCTCTATTTAATAATATTATTGGGACTTATCACCTCAGTGATGTTCTTGTTTAGCAGAAAGCTAAGGGAAATACAAGGAGAAATGCTAACAATAGGCAACCTGAAAGTGACATGATTCGTCAAATGATGCATGCATTTGAGAACATGGCACAGGCAATGAGGGACCAAGCCTTAGCCACCACAGAGGTACTCCACCAGACCCAGGAAAATCATAATGCCCCGAATTATGAGCATCAAGACAATTGGCACCATATGGGTAATCGCCTGAGATGCACTGAATTCCAGTAGGTAAGGCCTCCAGTATTCAAGGGTACCTATGATCCAATTGTAGCTGAGGAATGGTTACGGGAATTAGAGAAACTTTTTGATGTACTTCATACCCCTAATCCACAGAAAGTAGCATTTGCAGCCTATCAACTACAGGGTGAAGCAAAGTACTGGAGGCAAGGAGCCAAACAGTTACTTGAGGGTAGGAATATTCCCCTTGGGCAGTCTTTAGAAAAACCTTTTAAACTAAATACTATCCAGAAAGTGTGAAGAATGAAAAAGAGATTAAATTTCTCCAGTTAAAACAGAGAGGAAAACCTTTTGCGAAGTATTTGGCAAAGTTTTAGGAACTTGCCAAGTTCTCAACCTACTTAAGACTTTAGCCTGATGATGCTTGGAAGGCAGCTTAGTTTGAAGCCAGATTAGACCTAAATAAAAAATCTCAAGTAGCCCCAATGGAGATTAAGTGTTATGCGGAGTTGGTGAACAAATGCTACATAATTAGTAAGAACATCACTGATAAGGCCGCATTGACCTAGAAATTCACTAGAACACCCCAAACCTACCTTAATGTGAGGAGAGGAAACTTCAAACATGTCCAAGGAAATACCAGTAGCCCACCCCTACATTGAACCGTCCTCATTGTACTAAGTGTAATAGAAACCATTACCCAAACCACAAAAGCCAAAACCCTGAACCCGAAACTGTAAATATTAAACCCTAAACTCAAAATACTGAACTCTAAACCCAAACTCCTTAACGCTTAACCCTAAATCCTAAAGCCCAAACTCTAAACCCTAAACACAAAACCTTAAACCCTAAACCCTAAACCTAAATCCCTAAATCCTAACTCCTAAACCCCAAACCTTAAACCCTAAACCCTAAACCATAAACGGTAAATCCAAAACCCTATGCACTAAACCATAAACACAAAACCCTAAACCCTAAATCTGTAACCCTAAATCCTCAATCCTAAACCCCAAACTCTAAACCCTAAACCCTAAACCCTAAAGTTTAAACCCGAAACCCTAAACCCTAAACCTAAAACCCTAAATCCTAAACCGCAAAGCCTAAACCATAAACCATTAAATCCTAAACCCCAAACCCTAAACCATAAACCCTAAACCTTAAACCATAAATTCAAAACCCTAAACCCTAAACCCTAAATCCCGATTTCTAAACCTTAAACCCCAAACCATAAACCCCAAACCCTAAATCACAAGCCCTAATCCCTAAACACTAAACCAGAAGCCCAAAACCCTTATCCCTAAACCCTAACCCCTAAATGCTAAACCCTAAACACCAAACAGTAAATCCTTGAACACTAAATCATAAACCACAAACCCTAAACCTTGAACACTAATCCCCAAACCCTAGACCTTTTACCCCAAACCCCAAAATCTAAAACCTAAACCCCTAAACTCTAACCCCGAAACTGAAAAGTGTAAACCCTAAACCGCAAACACAAAACCCAAAACTCAAAACCTTAAACCCTACGCCCCAAGCTCAAAGCTCCAAACGCTAAACCCTAAACTTGAAATCCTAAACACTAAATCCCAAACCCCAAACCCTAAACCCTAAACCCTAAATTCTAAACCCTAAAGCTTAAACTATAAACCTTAAACCACAAACCCTAAAACCCAAACCCTAAACCCCAAACCCCAAACCCTAAACCCTAAACTAAAACTATAAACCCTAATCCCAAAATCGTATACCCTAAACTCCAAACTACAAACTCGAAACCCTAAACCCTAAACCCTAAGCCTTAAACCCTGAACCCAAAATCCAAACCCACAAACTCTAAACCCTAAACCCTAAATACTAAACCATAAACCCAAAACCCTAAACCCGAATCCCTAAATCCCAAACAAGAACAAAAAACCCTAAACTCTAAACTCGAACTTGTATAATGTAAACGCTAAACCACAAACCTTACACCCAAAACCCAAACGGTAAACCCTAAACCGTTATCCCTAAAACCTATACCCTAAATCCTAATCGCTAAACCCAAAACACTAAACACTAAACCCTAAAGCCTACTGCCTAAACACTAAATATCAAACCCTAAGCACTAAACCCTAAAGCCTAAACCCTAAATCCTAAACCCTAAACACTAAACCCTAAACTCTAAATTATAAAATCAAAACTCTACATCGTAAACCGCAAACCATAAACCTTAAACCCTAAACCCTAATTCCCAAAACCTAAACGCAAAACCTTAAACCCTAAATCCCAAACCCCAAACCCTGAACCATAAATCCTAAACCCCAAAACCTAATCCCTAAATCCCAAATCTCGAATACTAAACCCAACACCTTAAACCATACAACCTATATCCTAATCCATAAATCCCAAACCCTAAACCTATAATACCCGAGACATTTTTTCGTAGTTTAAAATAAAATAAAAGGGAATGAAGAGAGGTAGAAAATAATTTTTAGGATTTAATTTAGGAACTAAGAAATTGGAAACCTGAATTAAGTAGCGAAAGGGATTAAATTAAAAATACATATTAGTTATTATTTATTTAATTATTAATTAACTTATTTTTAATTATATTTATTTTTTTATTTTTTTATTTAATTATTATAATTATTTTAATTATAATTAATTATTATTTTGTTTTTAAAAAGGTGGGGTGCCGTGACTTTAATTAGAAAGAAAGAAGAAGAGAAAGAAAGAAAGAAGACGTGGAGGTGTGAAGAGGAAGAAGGGGGGAAGAGGAGGAACCGCCGGAAACTCGCCGGAGAAGGACGGTCTGACGCTGGAAAAGTTCACTGGAGCTTGACTACAACATCTTCCACACCTCCCACCAATCGAATCAAGGTTGGTAACCCCAAATTCATTCGAAACCCCCAATTCCTCCATTTTTAGGGATTTCTTTGATTCACCTTCCATTGAATTGTTTCGAGGGTACATTGAGACCTAGGAAGTGTTCTTGAACACTTAGTTGGGGTAAGAATCGAGACTATACCCTCGGGTTTAGCCGAATTCAAATTTGGAAGGATTTGGGGTTGAAATTCCAATTATTCCTAATTTGGGGAAATTATTCATAATTAGGAATTGAGCTTGGGGTTGAGTAAATAGGCTTGGATTGGAATTATTGAAATCATATTGTTGAAATATTAGCTAAACAAGACCCGTGAAGAGCTGGCCCGAGGTTACTAAGGTTGAACCTTGACGTTAACGTGCCGGGTCCCTACTCGGTTTGCCCAAATACACTTTAAGGGTGATGTTCAGTGCTCCAAACCTCTTATTTTCAATCTTAAACACCCTAGAATAATTCTAAATATGCTATCAAGCATCAAGAATTATTTTAGGTACTTTCTTGTTTCTCAAGGATGGAAACTTGCGGAATGATAAAGTCCAAATTTTAAAGTGACAACTTTATTTCTTCGTAATTATTAGGAAACCTTAAGAATGATAATTTAAAAGTGCATTGAGGTTTAGCAACTCAAATCCAGGGCTCCAAAAATCAATTCAAGTTGAGTGATAATTGTACGAAACCAAGTGTGAAGCACTTCAGACTCTCATGGAAGAGAGGGCAGACAGATAAGACCAAGAACTCGGTTCTTGGCGACGTCTAGGTGCATTTTTAGGCACGAGCATACCATACACATATGAGTTACATATAGTTAAGATTGTTAACCACGTGAATGCAATTGTTAAGAAACCACGATTCGTTCGGAGCGGGAGTTACTCTAGGACAAGTACAAGGAGGCCGTCCAGGTGAGGGGTTTCCCATCCTTGCCCTATAGGGTTGATTGAGGATGTGGATATGTGCCTTGCCTACTTGCCTATTTGTAAGAATTATTTAGTGGTTAACATGCTATTGTTGTTCCAAAACTATTATATATGAAAGTATTTGTATTTGTGTGTTTGACTACAGGTAAAGAGGTACTGGAGGGTATACATGTGATGACATGAGATACGCCGAACAGTACAAGCAAGGGGGTAAGTTGTTGATTGAGTGTGAGGTTTGGTTTACCATATTAATTAGAAACTCATTAAAGAAATGGTACAGAAGCTGTTAGTAAACGTCGACGTTTTATGGTAATTGAACTTCGGAACGGCCTTAGACCTAGGTTATGATCTAATCAAGGGTTTGGGTATTAAATAAGGATTAAAAAGATCTTATAAATGGATTAGTGAGTCATAGGGAGGTTCAGACTGCCTAGGTAAAGTCAGTTTAGGATAGAAATGGGTAGATAGAGTCAGAATCCAAGCTGAGAGCTCGGGGACAGAAACGAGTCAGAAAAGATTTGCCCGTTGAGGCCATTACCCTAGCCTCGCACTAGGGTCAGTTAAATATTAAAACATTTGCCCGTTGAGGCCATTGCCCTAGCATGACACTAGGGTCAATTAAATATTAAAACATTTTCCCATTGAGGCCATTGCCCTAGCACGACACTAGGGTCAGTTAAATATTAAAACAATTGCCCGTTGAGGCCAGTGCCCTAGCCCGGCACTAGGGTCAGTTAAAAGATTAAAAGATTTACCCGTTGAGGCCATTGCCCTAGCCTGGCACTAGGGTCAGTTAAATATTAAGAGAAATTGCCTGTTGAGGCCATTGCCCTAGCCTGGCACTATGGTCAGTAAAACATTAAAAGAATTTGCCCGTTGAGGCCATTGCCTTAGCCTGGTACTAGGGTCAGTTGAGTGATTTACAGTTTTCAAATGATATGTTAAAAGTGTTTACATTGTTTATGAAAAGCATGATAGAGGAGCATGATCCGTAGGTTTATCCATGTTTTTATGTTATATTAATATTGCCTGATCTTAATATAATATTTGATAAACTGGATTTTCATGCACATGTGATTGTGGGTGTTTCCCTTTCCCCAGCTGTAGTGGTACTCGCCGCTACGCTGAGGATGGGCAGCTTCTCACTGAGTCTGTTTGAATCACTCCCTCTGCTTCAATGTTTCAGATACAGGTATTGGGCAGGCATCGAAGTTCGGACAGTGATACGGACATCAGACCATCCTTTACGCACTAGTTCGCATGGGTGGACACTTTTTGTTATTTTGACTCTTTTGGTTGTACATATTCTAAGTTGTAAGAATTGTGTATATATATTTACAGCTTTTGATATGTACCTATTCTAGAATTGTCGGCTTAACATGTACTTAATGACAGTGTCCGAATTGGCGATAAACTAGGATATACGTATGAGTATATAATCTTCTGCATGCGAATAGGATAGATCGTACGCATTGAGGCGTACGGTCAATATGATATAGATATATATTATGTGTGCTTGCTGCATGTGAAAAGGATAGATCGTACGTATTGAGACGTGCAGTCAATATGATATGAGTATTTATTTTATAAATGTTGATATATATATTTATGCACTGGGTTGAGCTGAAGCGGTATTGAGCGAACCGCAGATTGCAGGTTATTTAGGCCACCAGTTAGGTGTTGCCACTATTATGATATATATATTGATTCTATAGCTGGGTAGTTATAGTTATGTTTACAGGGTAAGGCTTACGGGTTTATAGGTAAAAGTCTATTCCTGTGCCGGTCACGCACTTCCAATTTGGGGTCGTGACAAACTTGGTATCAGAGCCAGGTTATTCTGTAAGTCATCTGAAGCCATTGGTATAACCGGGTGTCGGTTTAATCTTCATTGTGAAACCTGGGCACAACATTGAATTAAACTGGCATTTGTGGGAGTAACTATGATAAATTGAGTCAGCTTTTGTTTCATTCCTTCTTAATCTGTGATAAATTATATAAATGCTCATCAGGTGACGTTCTTGTGCAGTACAGGGATGCCGCCGACTACTAGGAAAGCTAGGAGGGGCAGTAGAATCCCTGCACGTGCAGATGAGGAGTCGGTTAACGAGGAGAGAATGCCTCCCAAGGGCCGAGCTAGAGGTCTTGCTCGCGGTCGTGGTAGGGCACTTGTGAGGTTGCTTACGATGTTTAGCCATGAATTCTTTCGAGTCATCGCTTTAGGCATAGAATTTGTATGTAAAATTCTTTGCAAAGCATATAACTTGTACAGTACACAAGTGCCGATGAGCACTAAGGCGTAAGGTGGGGTGCCAGTGACCCCAAGAACTTTAGGACACCATAATAGGGAAAGGAGACATCCATGGAGGATGCTACCTAGACACAGACACATTTGGTTGAATTGTAGGCAGGAATGCGCTACAATATGTGATTCTTTTGCAGGTGTTAAATGAGACGATGCGTCTACTCTGTTAGCGGCGCATTGTGTGCTATGGTATAGGTACAAGTTGTTTGATTACAGTATAGAATGCAAGTAGAATAGGAATATGCAGTGAATTGTTGTTTCGGCTACAAATGGTTTGTAAAGTGAAAGAAAAGACACGCTTGGCGTGTAGAAAAGAAAGTAAGCCCATGGGGCAATTGAAATGGAAAGTTTACAGACAAGAATAAACAGGGCCATGAGGCATGAGACCAACAGGAAGATGACCACGTGAATGGTTCATGACTTTGTGGTATGGTATGGCTGAAGGATGTGACTTGTCCTTCCTAGAAGGTAAACAAAAAAGAGGTGGTGTATGCTACAGTATAGAAGTAGAAATCTACGGATTGGAAAATCAGGATACGGTATATGGAAGGGAAAGTGGCCGAACCATATGCCGTAGAGATAGATGTTAAGAAGTAGAGGCATATGCAAATGTGTAGAGCGTGACCATATGCCGAGCAGGAAATTGGATAAATGTGAAGGCACGAGGAAGGAGCCTAGTTCAACCCTACGCTCGATCCATGAACTACTAGCTCCTTAAGCAAACAAGGGGGGAAAGAAGGGATTAAGCCCAACCAAACTCCCTTGGGTTACTTAAGGAAGAGCATAAAGAATAGGATATTGATCACCAGAGAAATTTTTGTAAAAATCCTTTTGGTCTTTCCGTATGAGAGATTTTGAAAGACCCTCAAACTTTTCTTGAAAATACTAGGGATAACCATTGGAAGGAAAATTTTCATGAAATCTCTTTCTCAATTTGTGTCATTCCAATTGGTTAAACCCTATCCATTTACGAAAACCTTAGGCGTCATTTTTGAAGAAATAAACTTGAATTAATTTTTAAGAACCCACAGGGTGCCTAAGAAAACTAACTCATTTGACCAATAGCCTACCGAAAAATAGTCCTTTTATAGGTAAGCTATGTAAGGATGGTAGATGTACTTGAGAAATCACTCGCTTGGAGTGATTAAAGTTAAGTAGAGATTGAAAAACACTAGAGAGTGCTAAAGTGCCAAGGGAGTATACAGGTAAACCTAAGGGTTCCCAATTAAGGGGCCATAAGGTGATAATGGACCCGAAAGTATTAGACCGGAGCAGGTCTAGAAGTGGAAATGGGCGTAGACCTTCGGGTACCGTCCAGAGATAAGAAAATGAGTGCTATTGCGGTAGATAGCTCTCGAACGAGAAAACGTGAGAGATAAACCCCAAAGGGACTCGTGGAGGCCCGAGGGGAGAGAAAGTAGACAGGGATAAGTAGTCCCATAAGGGGGGAAGAGCATAAGCCTATAGGACACCATAGGATAACAGTTAAGTAGGACGTGGAGAACCAACTACTACCGTAAGTGCATGTATAGTACAAAGATTGTAGTGGACATAGCTAGGTAAGCTAGTTTCACAGGTTGGTGAACTGTAAATACGTTAGTCTGAAGCTCGTGTATGGGTGGAGGCTGAGTGGACAAACCAAACATATAAGTGGCCATGTCGGTGCCAAAAAGGGAAAATTAACCGTAAGGATGGTTAATCGAGAAGGAGAATTTAGTGACTAACGAGTATTGAGAAATACTCGGAGAAAGAGTACCACATAGGTACAAAATGGAAAGGACAGAGTGAATGTGGAACAGATTTGGGTAAGTGTCAAACCATGATACTTAACATCATCTAAATGATGTTATTTAACATTTCTCATGAATATGGAACCAATCAAGTGAAAAAGTATCAAAACTTGATGGAACACTAAAATTCTGGATGTTGGTACTCTTCCTTTGGTAAATTAACCAACTTTGTAAACCCATAATTTATACTGTAAAGCTTCAAAAATTATGAAATGATTATGGCATATACAGGAATATGATATCTATATGACTACCAAATTTCAGCTCAAAATTCAAACGTTTAATCCCTTAAATACTAGCAAAACAGTAGCCATTTGAAATGGCTTGACAGCAGACCACAAATGAGGAAAAACTTACAAAAACAATATCAAATGAGCTCCTAACAACTCGAAAGTTTCCAGATCATTTGAAAAGGGTCGTATGTTTCCACATATAAAATTATAGCCATTAAATACTTCATTTGGTACCTCAACATCTATGTGAAAGTATGAAAATCAGAAAATTTTTCTGCATAATTCCCTGAATTTCAGGTCTGCCAAAAGGGTACCAATAAAACTCCGAAATTAATGAAATTTGGCAATCATAAACTTTCATATATCTATTTTTAGTCTGCCAAATTGAATCATTTTTGGGGATCATTAAATATGATTTTCACATTTTCCTTTGTCCCTCACAATGAAGTCCAAAATTTCATCCTTTGGGTGTCAACATGCCAAAATTTGAGATTGGCCTATTCCAACCATGTTTATTCCTTATATGGCGTTCTAATACATAATAAAACTTGTCAAAACAACTAAATTGAAATTTCTAATATGGTTAGATGAACTTTTGCAAACCTCTTGGGAATGGTACTATTCAAGCCTAAGCATTTACATATCTTGCTAGATGCATCAATTACTTCATATTTCACGCCATTAACACATCTCCTATAGGTCAATTGGTATCATTTCATACCCATTTAGTCCTAACATAGCCTAGTTACGAAAATCATACCTCAAGCTCCTCCAAAGTAACCACTTTCTAGTGAGTTGGTTACCAAGGGATCTTGATTCATATATGTAGCTACCATAGTTAGCATTAGTATGATTTACATTAAGTTTACATATAAGTCATCTACATCTACATCTTGCTCAAAAGTATACATTAGTCACATCAAAATGAGCAAATCCTCAAAGACCATAGCTCTCTCCCACTAAGGCAAACTCCCACGGAGCGGCTCGCCCGCCCGGAGTACCTTAGGCACGTCTTACCCGCACAAGGTCCAATACAGGGAACAACCTTGCCTAACGGCTCTGATATACGTCACCATAACGAACTACGTGGACTTTGATCCCTCTGGAAGGGTACGTAAGCACCTAGGTGCATCACCTAAGGACAAGTCCCCCAAGGTTTAGATGCTTTGCTGTCCTAATTTCATATTACACTTCTCTGAGCCAAAAATGACAGTTATAGCGGCGCCTACCGCGGTCATATTCAGACCACAATGCCTTGTGCACTCTGCCGCTAAACGAAATTTCTTTTTTCGGGGATTAGGAGTATACACCTAACACCCAGAAACCCGCACTTGTTTTTGTTTTGATCTCCCATACAGATACAGAAAACGATACGTCATGACCGACTCAAACGTTCCTGCCACCACAACTTACGCCAGCGTCTTGAGGCACAGCGCGAGGAATCGTCAGGGAACGACCGAACCGGTCACAACCGAGGTAGGCGGATCAAGCGCAACTCAGCCTCAAAGCTCCTCAATAACTCAAGTAGCCGACACGGAGACCGTGGTTCAGAACCCGGCATCCAGAGAGGAAACTTGCCCTCAGCACCCGTACGACATGCCACACTTCCCTTGCCCCACAACCGGTGGTCAAGAAGCAACGTCGTTAGCAAGGAACCCGCGAGACGCTAAGATCGCCTGCCTCAAGGCAGAAGTAGCAGCTCTACGCTAACAACGATAGGAAGAGGACAGGAGCCTCTCCCTAGCAAAAGTGAGTACTCAGCTACCTATAGTGCCACACGGTGCGACGGTAGGGACCTCTAGCCACCCAACCGGCTTGCCCACGATTCAATTTGGGACCTTACCCATGGAGTTCGCACGGTTGTCGCTGACGGCGGCACCACCCCCAACGGTGATCTCACCTGGACCTACCATGGTCGCTGGACAGGCAGCACGACCCGTTATGAACTTTCCACGACCACCGGTCCCAAACTACCCTCCAGGGTCCTACCTCCACATGCCATCGGCTGCGGCCTAGAACCCATACGCAGCCGTTGATGCAAAGGCATACCAGTGGCCCGCGATCGACTTCCAGGGAAGAGGGAGACACCCTTTCACCCAACAAGTCATGAATGAGCACGTGCCCATGGGTTTCAAGATGCCCTTCCACATAGAGCCTTATGGAGGAGAAACCGATCCACGAGATCACCTGAATACCTTCAACTCGGCCATATCAATACTGGGTATGACGAACGGTCAACAATGCCGGGTTTTCTCATCAACTCTAAAGGAAGCCACATTGAGATGGTTCTCCTTGCTGCCCACCAATTCAATCCACAGCTTCGAACAACTGGCCCAGAACTTTCTCACATAGTTCGCTAGCAGCAAGGAGTATCAGAAAAACGAAGTCTCCTTCATCGGTTTTCACCATGAGGAGGGAGAAACCCTGCAAGCCTTCTTGGCCCGCTTCACCAAACTCTCGGTCCAAGTTCGAGGCCTCCAGGACGTCGTCGCCATCATTGTCATAAAGCAGTGTCTTCGATGCTCACAGTTCTATGGGGAACTAAACAGGTGCCCCTCTCCACTTTACAGGAACTCATGGACCGTGCAGAATGGTTCATTTATGAGGAGAACGCTCAGATCGCTAAGGACAAGATGAGGAAGTTCATGATAAGTAGGGCCGATATGGAACGAGCAGAAAAGAAGAAAGAGAAAACGGGGATCGAGAGCCAAGTCCCCACGAAAAAGAGCGATAGGAAAAGGTCGCATCCTCGACCACGAACACCTCCTCGAGGACGGTTCACGAGCTACACTCCCCTCAACAGATCTCATGTTGGGGTCTTGGAAGAGATTTATCATTCCAAAAATGGGAAGACCAGTGGACAAGTCCAAATACTGCCAATTCCACAAGGATCACGGACATGAAACCAACGACTGCATTCACCTGAAGGATCAGATCGAGGACCTAATCTGGAAAGGGCAACTCGGTAGGTTCATCAAGGACGAAAGCAGGGCCAATTCCGAGCACCCTTGGGAAGCTGACGGCCAAGCACCTACCCGCGGGTCATCAGTGTCATAGCAGGCGAATTGCAGTGTGGCACCGCCTCCCTACCACAGAACAAGAAAAGGATGGAACGCTCCATACTCGCTCTGGACAACGCTCCAAAGAACAAGAAGAAGACTGAGGCCAAGAGAGACCCCATCACATTCGGCGTCACTAACCTAGAGGGACCAATCCACGACGACCCCATGGTAGTTTCCGCGATCATTGCCAACTACGAAGTTAAGAGAGTCTTGATCGACCAAGGATCCTCAGCAGACGTTCTCTACTTCGACACCTTTAGAAAGCTCGGGTTGAACGAGGCCAGCCTAAGGCCCTTCCCCGGCACACTCATTGGGTGCTCAGGACCCCAGGTTCCAGCAGAAGAAATCATCACTGCCCGAACAACAATGGGCACCCTACCAAAGGTCACGATCCTTGATGTAGACTTCATCATTGCCTCAGCACCATCAGCATACAATGCGATCTTAGGGCGGCCGTCCCTAAACAAGCTCAGAGCTGTAGTGTCCACCGTGCAGCTCTCAATGAAGTTCCCAACACTGCACGGGGTTGGAGAAATCATGGCGGACCAGAAATTAGCGCGAGGATGCTACGCAGCTAGCCTAACCAAGACCGTCAAGGTCGCCCGCCTTGGTCCCAAAGAAGCACGCGAGGAACCCCTCGAGGCTAAAGAGACAGGAGGATAGAAACCAAAGTCCGCCCGCCTGGACCTTACCTATGCCTAAGACTCCGAACGTACTTTGCATTTCATCTTTAAGTCAAGTCATATGCGTCTCTACTTTGAAATTAGGATTTCCAGCCTGGTCAAGGCTCGCCTAACTTAGGCAATCCGAATGTAAACATTTTGCTTACCTTCAGCTTGCCTAAGGCTAGCCCGACTGAGGCTGCACGAATGTAATCATTTTGTTTGTTATTTAAAAGCACTCCTTTTTTCAATTAGAGACAAAACTTCAACTTTGCAAAATACTCGCGTAAGTCCTATCACGGACGACGGGCTCAACCGCCCCAGAAACGCTAAGCATTCTCAGGGCCAAGCTAATATTTCCCAAAGAGTGCAGTAAACAAACCCCTTTCGTGCGAAACCACAAAACCAACGTTCGACGAACCACGCTAGTAACACGCATACAAATCGTATTGCTCACACGGTGCTCATGCAAAAAATCTTTTTACCCAGACGTAAAGAGATAACCACGAAAAGAGAAATTGCAAACACGTACGACTTTTTACCCCAAAGTAAAAAGAAAAGCAGGAAAAGCTCTTCACAAAAATCATTCTCATTAATATAAAAATGAGAGGGCGTCCGCCCATTTACAAAGGGTAAATACCCCAAAAATTACATAAACATAAACTTGGGCATCCCCAAGATCTACCTAAGTCTCGGCCCTAGTCGACTCCACGTGGTCAACACCTCCCGACGACCCCCGCCTGGTCGCCTCAGCCAGCTGCTGAGAAGTAGGTCCAATCCCTGGAGCTCGCCCACCAATTCGGGACAACACCTGGTGATCCACCACGCGGTCCGTCAGTTGACAAAGATAAGCCAGATTCAACGGAGGGTTCGCTTCCGTCCGACGGTGAAGCTCACCCTCAAAAAACTCCAGGGACAGATGCAAGGAAGCCACACACTCCACTGGGAATCTCTCCCCACGAAGACGCTCGAGCTTCTCAATCGCCAGGAGCATGCCATACATCCTCTGTGCGGATAACTCCTCTTGACGATCGGCGACGTCGGCAACCTTGCTCTCAGCCGCCAGCCGACCAGAAAGATTCTCAGCAGCACAAGCCTCCGCATCCCGCAGAGCCTTACGGAGCGAATGCAACTCCTTCTGACGACTCTCAGCGTCATCACGACGGACGGCCAGCACCCTACGAGCCCTCTCCAACTCTGAGCAGGGAAAAGCAACCTCGGAAGGATGACCAGCTTCAGCCGTGAGATGGGCGGCCTCCTCAGTCAAGGACTTAACTTCCCGTCCTTGACCCTCACACTCCAGCTCCTTGGCAGACAGCTACTCCCGCACGTCCGCCAACCGCTTCTGGGAGACCTCCGGAGCCCGACTCTTAGAGGCTGCGACGACGGAAAATTGATCCCGGTCGCGACGAATCTCCTCCTACAAGAAGCGCACACATACAGCGGAGTCAGGAATGTAAACCTATCACATAACGGAAGAAACACCAAGACAAGGGAACTTACCACACACTTCTCCCACTCAAGTCCAGCTTGATGGAAGACGACCAACGCCTCAGCAACCCGGCTGAAGCTTCGAATAGCAATATTCAGGGGCAAAGTGTCTAGCCCCTGGCCTCCCTCTCCCGTATCTCCACGAAAAATCGCGTGCCCAATGCCACCAGTTCAAAAGCCAACCCCTCCTCCGGTGGCCCAAGGGGTTCAGAAGGGTCGACACTCGACCCAGGAACAACATCTCTTGTGGTAGCCGCTTGACTCACCTCTACATTCCCTCTGTCTAAGGGAACTCTGGCCTCCTTGGCCGCATCTCCAGACCCAATGACCTCCACAGTCGCAGGATGACCCGCCGCAGCTTGAGGGACGGAGGAATCTCGAACAGGCTCCTCAACGGCCACCCTGGCTCTCTTAGCAGGAGGCTGATTCACCCCCTCAACAGTGCTGAGGACAGGAGGACGCGGAGAAAGGATTACCCTCATGGATGACTGAAGGACTGAAGCAGAAGTGGTAACAGGGGCAGAAACAGGATCAACATCCCCCATCGGAGCCTCCGCCTGGGCATTATCCCGGTTAGTACTCCGCCGTACATCCTGCGGAGACGGTCGCAAGTCAGCCCCAAGAGGACGCCTCTTGAGACCACCTTCTCTGCCTTCAACCGTCTCCACCAGAGATGTTCCTCTCCTTCCACCTTCTCGGGGTCTGCTAGCCCCAACATTCCCGACTTTATTCCTCCTCTCCTTCGGAAGAACCTCTTGACGATGCTCCCCTTTGGAGGACGGAGGCATCGGAAGCCATCTTTCCCTCTCACCACCAGCAGGCACTATGGCAGGTACCACAACTGAGACATTGGCAGCAACCCTCGGCGACAGGCCCTGCTGACCATTCTTCCTCCCCTCGCTCCGGCCAGTATCACGAGTCCGGACCAGAGGAGGACGAGGAGGAGTAGAGGGAGGAAGCTCTTCCAAATCAGTGAAATCAAATGGGTAGTAGCTGTAATCGTCGCCTCCCCCGGCCATCACGAAAATACGATTCAAGAGAAACGGGGATCAAAAGAGCAAGGAACAAAAGCAAGGGAGAAAGGTCAAGGCAAGCGTAAAGCCACGAACTTTCATACATTGGGCATTTATAGGGCACCTGAGGCACGACGATTCAAAAACTTCGATCCCTCGAATCACGCAACGGATAAAACCCTTTATCCTCTACAGACAAACCCAATTGCAGCCGCCTGCCTCAACTGGACACGTGGAAAGAACCAACGGACGGGATACACAGCCAGGGCAAAGGGGACGAAAACACCGAAAGGCCCCCGCGAACCCAAGAGTCGCTTCAAAACATTCGAGGGTATTTTCGCGAAACTCTCCACTAGGGCTAATGATGGCTACCCTCGGAAACGAACCCGCATTAATGAGGGACAAACGGCGGCAAAAAGCTTTAATGACAGAAGCACCCGTTCAAGCCCTGACGCGTGGCACCGGCAACAAAGCCCGCTCCCTCAACAAAATAGCCCTCTGCAAGGTAGCCACCGTCAGCTGCCAACCACTGGCCAGAGGATAGCTCTTCGAAAAAATGACCAAAGCAACCCCTGACTTTTGGATTCCCTTCACTAACCCTCAAAGGGTATTTTGGGAAAGGCCCCTCTGAGCAAATGATGACTCCACCTCGGTAAGTTGCGTACTTCCTGCAGAGACGGCTCAGAAACTTGTTGAGCAAGCCAAGCGGCCAGCCACCCAAAATGCGACGCGTGTCCTCTCCAAGACCCCTCCTTTCCTACGGAGCAGTGCGAGAAGGTCAACTTCACGAGTCAGACGACCAGCTCCCATACTCCAAAGCGGTCGAACCATCCCGCAAGTAAAGGCAGTGAAATTCCCAAGTATCTTACAAGCAAAAGGAACTTAAGTCCAAGGGCGCCCGACACCCGTAGACTTGAGGGACTTATGTAACTTGGGAATATTCCACCTTGGGACACGTGGCACTAACGTTCTAGAAGCACGACCCCAGTACCCGCTGGAGACACGTGGAACCACTCATCCCTCCATTACGTGGCCCTTACCCACGTCACAACACGGAGCTTCCCCGCAACTAAACGTGGGATCTCCATAAAGCCTCGTGGGACGACCCACGTCCCACGAGGTCGTGGGTCGAGGACGATCCCCCCACACACAAGTATAAATAGACCCCCACTTGGGGCACTAAGAACAAGGGGACAATCATCTTTGAACAGATATTCAACCCTGAATAGAATCACATACAACCTGAAGGATTATCACCCATCGCTCTCAGATAAACCTCATAAGTACTTTCACTCCCTTGAGCCTTGCCGTTGGCCCTCCTTTCAGCCTGACGTCCGACCGGCTCACCTCCTCCTTGGAGTACACCGCGTACAGGGCTTCCAGCTGCCCTCAGAGACCATAGCTCTCTCCCACTAAGGCAACCTCCCACAGAGCGGCTCGCACTCCCGGAGTACCTTAGGCACGTCTTCGCCGCACACGGTCCAATACAAGTAGCAACCTTGCCTAATGGCTCCGATAGACGTCACCATGACGAACTACGTGGACTTTGATCCCTCCAAAAGGGTACGTAGGCCCCTAGGTGCATCATCTAAGGACAAGTCCCCCAAGGTTAAGACCCCTGACGGTCCTAAATTCATATTACAATTGCCTGTGCCAAAAATGACAGTTACATTACTTATCTAATCATGGATGTATTCCTTAAAAAAAATCTTATTTCTCAAATTTTCCATAAACCTTATCTTTTCATATTTGTCATATTTGAAGGCTTTTTGGAGAATCTAATTAAAGACTAACATATTTGGCTATTGAAGGATTTGTTCAAACATCTAAGGAACTTGTAAGAACCTAGATTTTATTCATCAAAATTTTCCTTTTAAACCCTACTTTCATTATATTCAAGTTTAACCCCTTAGCCATGCTTTTTCCTTGAGATATACATGTAGTGTTTCATGGCTAACATACCTCTTCTTCCCTTTGCTATTGCTTCTCCAAATTAGTGCTTCACTTTGCACGAAAGTCTTCTTCAAATTCAGAGTTTGGGGCTGAAATTTAGATGAAAAGAAAGCTCTTGAGGAGTAGAGCAACTTTGCTAACTATGAAGAGGTGAAAAAGTGAAGGTTTCTTACCCTTTTTGGTTTTTCTTCCTCTTCTTCTTCTCCAAAGCTTCAAGAAAATGCTCTCCTTTCTTTCTCAGCCAAAAGTGGCGTTAAAATGCTGAATGTGGAAGCAAGAAGAAGGTGCTTGTCTTATTAGGTCTAAACTTATGAAAATTTACCATTTTGCCATTACTAATGGCCATTTTGTCCTTATACCATTTTTTTTCTTTTTATTCCAAAACTTCTAATTAAATATTCATATAAGTAAATTTGGGTATGACAAAAATCCTCATAGCCTCTAAATAACATAAATATGCTCACAATAATTTCTATCGGGTAAAAATTACTATTTTACCCTTAATTTCCACATTTAATAAAAACTATTGTAGAACCATTTTTAAAACATTCGAAGGTCATAAATGGATTCCTTGAGGTCCATATCATCTTAGAATGACCTCATTTTGCTTTAGTTTACCATAATCCTTCTTAATTTATCATTTTCTTTGATTATAGAATTTGGTTCATGACATTTCACCCCCTCCTCAATAAAAATTTTGTCCTCAAACTTGAAACATACCTCAGTGAAACAAGTGAGGGTACTTCTGCTTCATCTCAGATTCCATCTCCCATGTGGCTTCTTCAAGTGATAAACCCTTCCACAACACTTTCACCAAAGGGATTGATTTATTTCTGAGCTCCTTAATCTTCACATCGATTATCCTATCTGGTGAAACTACAAAAGACAAGTTGTCTTGCATGCAATATTTTCATATTCAATTATATGTGAATGGCTAGGTTGATATTTTTTCAATTGGGAGACATGAAAGACATCATGAATTTAAGCTAAGTTAGGAGGTAAAGCTAGGCGGTAGGCTACGGGTCCAATTCTAGCTAAGATTTGAAATGGACCAAGGTATTTCGGACTGAGCTTTCTTGTTTTGATGGAGTGATGAACTCCAGTGACTGGAGATACTTTAAGAAAAATAGGGTCTCCTAATTCGAATTCTAATGGCCTTCTTCTTCTATCTGCATAACTCATTTGTCTACTTTGGACCGCAATCAAATTCTTTCTTATATTCTCAATTTGCCTGGAGGTTTGGTCAACTATCTCAGGTCCTATTATAAGTCTTTCACTTAACTCGGTCCAACATAATGGCGACCTACACTTCCTCCCGTACACTGCTTCAAAAGGAGCCATACAAATGCTAGATTGATAGCTATTATTGTATGCAAATTCAGCTAATGCAAGATATACATCCCAATTTCCTTTTATTTCTAAGACACAGGCTCTTAACATGTCTTCTAAAATTTGATTTATTCTCTCTGTTTGCCCATCTGTTTGAGGGGGATAAGCTGTGCAAAAGCGCAACTTGGTTCCTAATGCTTCTTGTAAAGATTTCCAAAAGTTTGAAGTAAACATTGGATCACTATCTGAAACTATACTACTAGGAATGCCGTGAAGCCTCACAATTTCTTTAACATACAGCTGGGCTTGTCTATATAATGTATAAGTGGATTTCATCGCAAGAAAATGGGCTGATTTTGTAAATCTATCGACTATGACCCAGATAGCGTCATATCCTGAGGTAGTCCTAGGCAATCCCATAATAAAATTCATTGATATACTATCCCATTTTCATACAAGAATGTCTAGTGGTTGCAATAGTTTAGCTGGCCTTTAATGTTCAACTTTCACTTTTTGACATGTTAAACATCTAGAAATAAAGTTTGTAATATCTACTTTCATTCTCGGTCATCAGAAAATATATTTCAAATCTTGATACATTTTGGTAGCTCCAAGATGAATGGTACACTTGGTTTTGTGAGCTTCTTCTAAAATTCTACTTTTTAACCCATTATCATTAGGAATACAAATTCTCTCATGAAATCTTACTATATCATCCTTTTTTAAATTTAATTCCTAAGCTTTACCTTCTTTTATTTGCTCTCTTATCTTTTGTATGTAATCATCCTTTTCTTGAAATCCCCTAATTTGCTTTACAAAATCATTTTCAATTCTTACCTCACTAGAAAGTAACCTACATAATTGCATTTCCCATGTAAGACTCATATCTCTAAATGATTCAATTAGATCATGTTCCTTACTCATCATCATGGCCATGTGAATTGATTTTCGACTCAATGCATCGGCTACTACATTTGCTTTTCTTGGGTCGTACTTCAAGATTACATCATAATCTTTCAAATACTCTAACAACCTTCTTTGTATCATATTCAACTCTTTTTGATCAAATAGATATTTCAGGCTTTTGTGGTCAGTATAGATTTCAACTTTGGCACCATATAAATAATGTCTCAAAACCTTTAAAGCAAACACTACCGCTGCTAGTTCTATGTCATGAGTGGGGTAGTTTTCTTCATGTGGCTTCAACTGCCTTGAAGCATAAGCTACAACTCTGCCTTGTTGCATAAGTACACATCCCAATCCTTTTTTTAGAATCATCTGTATATGTAATGAAAACATAATTTGGATCTGGGATAATAAGAACGGGTGTAGAGGTAAGCCTATGTTTCAGTTCTTGAAAACTACTTTCACATTCATTGTCCCACACAAATGGCTTTGCTTTTCTAGTCAATCTTGTCAGTGGTAAAGCTATTTGAGAAAAGCCTTGAATAAATCTTCTATAATAGCCTGCCAAACCTAGAAAACTTCTTATTTCTGTAACTATTTTAGGCCTCTCCCAATTTAGAAATGTTTCTACTTTATTGGGATCTACTGCGACCCATTCTTGAGAGATAACATGGCCTAAAAATTTAACTTATGTAAGCCAAAATTCACATTTACTAAGTTTAGCAAACAATTTCTTTTCTTTCAAGATTTGAAGGACTATTCTCAAATTCTCTTCATGCTCATTCACATTCTTTGAATAAATCAAAATATCATCTATAAAGACCACAACAAATTTATCTAAATAAGGCCTGAAAATTCTATTCATATAATCCATGAAAACAGCCGGCGCATTGGTCAAGCCAAATGGCATAACAAGGAATTCATAATGGCCATATCTTGTTCTAAAAGCAGTTTTAGGAATATCTTCGGCTTTGACTCTCAATTGATGATATCCTTATCTTAAATCAATTTTAGAAAATATAGATGCTCCGACTAATTGATCAAGTAAATCATCAATTCTTGGGTGGGGATACTTGTTCTTTACTATTACTTTGTTTAATTCTCTATAATCAATACATAATCTGAAACTCCCATCTTTTTTCTTTACAAAGAGAATAGGAGCACGCCATGGAGAGACACTAGGCCGAATGAATCCCTTTTCTAACAATTCTTCTATTTGCCTTTTAAGTTCAGCTAGCTCTGTGGGTGCCATCCTATAAGGTGCTTTAGAAATAGGTCCCGCCCCAGGTACTAGATCAATTGAAAACTCCACTTCTCTATCAGGGGTGTAATACCCGGGAAATTTTTTCGAAGTTTAAATTGAAATGAAAGGGAAAGAAAAGAAGTAGAAAATAAGTTTTGGACTTAATTCAGGACCTAAGGAATTGGAAACCTGAATTAAATGGGGAAAAGAGAGTAGGGAATATTTTTGGGTATCTAATTTCTGATATAAGAGAAAACAAAAATTTAATTGGAAAGAGGAGGATTTAATTGGTGATATTTTTCCACCTCTTCTTTATTATAATAATTATTATTAGTGTTATTAATTAATTATTTTATTTTTTATTATTCTAATTAATTATTTAAAAAGGGAAGGGTGTGCCTGCATTAGAAAAGAAAGAAAGGAAGAAAGAGTTGAAGGGAGTAAGAGAAGGAGAAAGAGAGCACGAGAGAGAGAGCACTAGAGATAGAGAGAAGTGGCATGAGGAAGGAGAACAAGGAGAAGAGGTTGGAGTTCGCCGGAAAAGTGACCGGGGAGAGCTAGCCGATGCCAAAAAAGTCACCTAAGCTCGGGTACGACGTCTCCTACATTTTCCACCAACCGAATCAAAGGTTGGTAACCCCAATTTCATTCAAAAACCCCAATTTCTTCATTTTTAGGGATTTCTTTGATCCACCTTCGATTGGGTTATTTTGAGGGGAGATTGAGACCTAGGAAGTGTTTTTGAACACTTAGTTGGGGTAAGAATCGAGGTTATACCCTCGGGTTTTGCCGAATTCGAATTTGAAAGGGTTTGGGGTTGAAAATTCTAAATATTCCCAATTTGGGGATTAGTTGATAAATTTGGAAACGGGCTTGGATTTGAGTAGTTAGGGTTGGATTTATGTCGTTGGAATGTAGGTGAACAAAACTCCTGAGGTGCAGAGTCAAAGCCGGGGTCGGAAGGGGGCCGAAACGGGCCCAAACCAGCCCCCAGCACAACAAACAAATTGTTGTGCTGCGAGCTGGCGCTGCAGAGCCATCTTTCAGGTATACAAAGAGCTGTTGGGCAGCAGCTTGGTGCCACAGCGCCAGAATGGGAGCTGCAGCCTCCGGTTTCTGCCCAGCATGCCCAAAAATCCTTTTTATGTCAATCCGGGGAGTCCGAACCTCCTATTTTAAATCCTAAACATCTTAGGACATCCCCAACCATGTTTCTAATGATCAAAATCATTTCAAATGTCTCCTTGTCCCTCAAGAATAGAAACTTACGGAATAAGCTAAGTCTAACTTCTTGAAATTCTAAATTCCTTAAACACCATTATTAGGGAACCTTAAGTAGGATAGTTTAGAAGCACGTTGAGGTTTAGTAACTCAAATCCAAGGCCCCAAAAGCAACTCAAGGAGAACGATAGTTGTATGAAACCAAGTGCGATGCACTTGAGACTCTCATAGAAGAGAGGGAAGACGGATAAAACCAAGGACTAGATTCTTGGTAACGTCTAGATGCATTTTAGGCACTAGCATGTAATATGTATATGAATTGCATAGAGTTTGAGAAGTTAACCACTTGAATGCATTCGTTAGAAAACAAAGACTCGTCCGAAGCGGGACTTACTCCAGGACAAGCGCAAGGAAGCCGTCCAGGTGAGGGGTTTCCCATGCTTGCCCTACAGGGGTGATTGAGGATGTGGATATGTGGTTTGTCTACTTGCCTATTTGGAAGAATTATTTAGTGGTTAACATGCTATTGTTCCTAAACTATTATATATGAAAGTATTTGTATATGTGTGTTTGACTACAGGTAAAAAGGTACTAGAGCATATCCATGTGATGACATGAGATACGCCGAACAGTACATGCATGGGGGTAAGTTGTTTATTGAGTCCAAGGTTTGGTTTACCCTATTAATTAGAAACTCATTAAAGAAATCGTATAGAAGTTCTTAGTAAACATCAACATTTAGTGGTACTTGAAGTTAGGGAAGACCTTTGAGCTAGGTTATGATCTAAACAAAGGGTTCGGGAACAATATGAGTATTAATACGATCTTTTAATTGATTAGTGAGTCATAGTGATGTTCACACTACCTAGGTAAAGTCAGTTTAGGATAGTAATGGGTAGAAAGAGTCAGGATCCCAGCTGAAAGCTTGGGAAGAGAAACAAGTTAAAACATTGGCTCATTGAGGTCATTGCCCGAGCCTGGCACTAGGGTCAATAAAAAGACTAAAAGATTTGCCCGTCAAGGCCATTGCCCTAGCCTGGCACTAGGTCAGTAAAAGACCAAAACATTTGCCCGTTGAGGTTGTTGCCTTAGCTTGGCACTAGGGTCAGTAAAAGACTAAAAGATTTGCCCGTTGAGGCCATTACCCTAGCCTGGCACTAGGGTCAGTAAAAGACTAAAAGATTTGCCCGTTGTAGCCATTGCCCTAGCCTGACACTAGGGTTAGTAAAAGACTATAAGATTTGCCCGTTGTGGCCATTGCCCTAGCCGGGCACTAGGGTCAGCAAAAGACCAAAAGATTTTCCCGTTGAGGCCATTTCCATAGCCTGGTACTAGGGTCAGTAAGAGACTAAAAGATTTGCCCGTTGAGGCCATTGCCCTAGACTGGCACTAGGGTCAGTTAAGTGATTTACGTTTTTCAAATGATATGTTAAAATGTGATTGCTTGTTTATGAGAAGCATGATAGAAAAGCATGATCAGTAGGTTTATCTGTGATTTGGAATGTTATATTAATATTGCCTGATCGTAATATAACATTTGATAAGCTGGACTTTAATGCGCATGTGATTGTGGGTGCTTCCCTTTCCCCAGCTGTACTGGTAGCTGCCGCTACGCCGAGAACGGGAAGCTTCTCACTGAGTCTGTATGACTCACTCCCTCTGCTTCAATGTTTCAGATACAGGGATTGGGCAGGGATCGACGTCCGGACAGTGATACGGACATCAGACCATCCTTACGCACTTGTTCGCTTGGGTGGACTACTTTTGGTTATTTTGATTTCTTTTGTTGTACATATTACAAGTTGTAAGAGTTGTGTATATATATTTACAGCTTTTGATATGAACCTACTCTAGAAGTGTCAACTTCGCATGTATTTAAAGACAGGGTCCAATTTGGGGATAAACTATGATATATATATGAGTATCTAAATTTCTGCATGTGAATAGGATAGATCGTACGCATTGAGGCGTACGGTCAATATGATATGAATATATATTATGTTTGCTTGCTGCATGTAAATAGTATAGATCGTACGTATTGAGACGTATGGTCAATATGATATTAATATTTACATTATGATTGCTGATAAATATATATATACGCTGAACAGAGCTGAAGCGGTATTGAGCGAACTGCGGATTGCAAGTTAATTAGGCCACCAATGAGGTTTGGCCACTAGTATGATATATATATTTATTGTTTGTATAGCAGGGTAGTTAAAGTCATGTGAACAAGATAAGGCTTACGGGTTTAGAGGTAAAAATCTATTCCCGTGGCGATCACGTACTCCCGATTTGGGGTCGTGACAAACTTGGTATCAGAGCCTGGTTCTTCTTTAAGTCAACTAAAGTCATTGGTATGACCGGGTGTCGGTTTAACCTCCGTTGCGAAACCCGGGCACAACGTTGGAATAAACAGACACTTGTGGGAGTACCCTGGATAAATTGAGTCAGCCTTTCTTTCATTCCTTCTTAATCTATGATACATTATGCAAATGCTTATCAGGTGACGTTTATGTGCAGTACAGGGATGCCGCCAACTACTAGGCAGGCTAGGAGGGCCGATAGAGTCGCTTCACGTACTGATGAGGAATCCATTCGGGAGGAGAGAGTGTTTCCCAGGGGCCGAGCTAGAGGCCGTGCTCGCGGTCGTGGTAGGGCACAAAATAGAGGAGTGCATTGGCAACAAACCCCAGAGCCACAGGTTGAGACGGGTGCTCCATTAGAGGCTGAGATGCTGACTGCGGGATTTCAGGAGTTGAGAGCTGAAATGACCCACCAAATTCAACAAGAAGTCCGTCGTTTACTTGTCGGCGAGGAAGAAGATCAAGTAATATCAGCTGAACAGGAAACTGAAATGGTTGAGGTAGTGGCAACATGGGGACGTGCCCCGTGGACAGAGGGGAGTTCCGAGGGAATTTTCGATTACTAAATTCTTGTAATTGAATCCGCCTACCTCTTGCAAATCTGAAACCAATGAGGACCCTCAACATTTCCTCCGTGATATAATTAGAATTGGGCAGTTACTAAGTTGTCCAGGAGGAGAGAGATTGTGGAACTTTCCTCGTTTCAGTTAAGAGGCGCTGCACGGGTTTGGTTTGAATCAGTGCAGAAGAGATATGCAAGGAAAGTTGCTCCTATGATGTGTGAAGATTTTCAGAGGGAATTCCTGGGTCAGTTTCTATCTGAAGGAACGAGGTATGCCAAGCGTCAACAGTTTGAAGATTTCTGGATGACGCCGAATATGTCGGTGATTGAGTTTGAGCTGCAGTTCACGTAGTTAGCTCAATATGCTCCAGAATTGGTTCCCAATGAGAGGGAGTTAATCAAGAGGTTTATCCACAGGTTGGTAGAGCCATTGTTCATAGTTCTACTACCACAATGTGGTCAGTTTGAAACTCTAGCATAGGCTGCTGATTGTGCTAGGGTAATTGAAAATAGAAAGAAGTTTGGGACATCGGTGAATCCCAAGAACAAGTTACTGATAGGTAGTGATGGACGGGGATGGAAGAAGAAGAAAAAGACAACTGGTAATTCTAGTATAGTTCCAAATTATGTAGGGCAAGTTGGTGGGCAGTCTGCTATTACCACCACAAGTTTTGGGAGGAGTAACACCCAAGGTGGGTCGAGGTTCCAAGTCGGTAGACAGGGCGGTAACCAGAAACCACAGTGTGGAACATGTGGGAGATTTCATTTTGGAGAGTGCAAAGTGATGAAGGGGGGTTGTTACAATTGTGGTTAGTTCTGGCATATGGCTAAGGAATGTCCACAGAGGAAGATTAATACGTGTGTCAAGAGTAATCCTACTCCGAGTAGTACTCCAATTGCAGCACCACCAGTCAGGATTGTACCACGCCAGACTAACAGCTCAGGTGCGGGCCTAGGTAGAGGAGCAGAAGTAGGTGGTAGAGGTCCAGGTGCTCCAGGAGGAGGACAGGCACGGGTGTTTGCTTTGTCTCGTCAGTATGCACATGCCTTAAATGCAGTTGTGACAAGTACACTTTCAGTATGCTCTCTCCAGGCCCTTGTATTATTTGATTTTGGTTTAACACATTCCTACATCTCACATTCATTTGCACGGAAAGATGAGAAAAGCCCGACTAGGTTGAAGGAGACAGAAATGGTCTCAACTCTGATGTGTGAGTCAGTACAAGTCAAATATGTCTATGAGTCGTGTTTGGTGGTGGTCGAGGTTCATGAAACATTTGTGGACCTACGACTACTATACATGGTAGACATGTATGTCATTTTAGGCATGGATTGGTTGGCATCATGCCATGCGGTAGTTGACTGCAAGGCAAAGTGGTTGAAATTTAATATGCCGAATGAAGAGCCATTTGTGGTGCGGGGTGATCGTGCTGCACCATATCTGAGTCTAATTTCAGCAATGAAAGCTTCCAAGCTACTCGAGAAAGGGTGTAAAGGATATATGGCTTTTGTGAGGGATACTACGAAAGAAATACTTCCTGCGAATCAGGTACCAGTGGTTCGAGAGTTTCTTGATGTATTTCCTGATGACTTACCTGGTTTGCCGCCTGATCAGGAGATCAAATTTGAGATCGAGCTTTTACCAAGTACTCAGCCGATTTCCACACCACCCTATAGAATGGCTCCGAAGGAGTTGAAGGAGCTACACACACAATTACAGGAACTGCTTGATAAGGGTTTCACCAGACGTAGTTTTTCACCTTATGGTGCACCAGTTCTATTCGTGAAGAAGAAGAATGGAACTTTAAGATTGTGTATCGATTACCGAAAGTTGAATAAGCAATTAGTATCCACTTCTGAGGATCGATGATCTGTTCGACCAGTTGCAAGGTGCTAAGAGGTTTTGAAAGATCGATCTGGGATCAGGGTATCATCAACTAAAGAATAGAAGGGAAGATGTGCCCAAGACTGCTTTACGAACCCGATACAGCCATTATGAGTTTCTAGTGATGTCGTTCGGGCTAATTAATGCACCAGCAGCTTTTATGGGCATGATGAATCGGGTTTTCAAGCCATTTCTAGACCGGTTTGCATTGTATTTATAGATGAGTTTCTAGTCTATTCCAAGAATGCTGAAGAGCACGCCGAGCATTTGAGACTGGCATTACAGAGGCTAAGAGAAGAGAAATTGTATGCTAAGTTTTCGAAATGCGAGTTTTGGCTTGATAAGGTTATATTTCTCGATCACGTGGCATCTTTAGAGGGAATCCATGTTGAACCGAGCAAGGTGGAGGCCATGAAGAATTGGTCCCAGCCTACCTCAGTCACGGAGATCCGCAGTTTTCTAGGTTTGGTTGGATACTATAGAAGGTTTGTGCAAGACTTTTCGAAGGTTGCTGCACCTCTTACAAAGTTAACTCAGAAAGGGGTAAAGTTTGTGTGGGATAACAATTGTGAAGAGAGTTTTCAGAAACTGAAGGAAAGTCTCACCACAGCACCGGTGTTGGCTTTTCCTGAGGGCACCGGAGGGTATGTGGTTTACTGTGATGCTTCACGAGTTGGGTTAGGGTGTGTTCTTATGAAGCCAGGCAAGGTGATTGCTTATCTGTCTAGGCAACTCCAGAAGCATGAAAAGAACTACCCAACTCATGATCTTGAAATGGCAGCGGTGGTATTTTCCTTGAAGATTTGGTGGCACTACCTTTATGGAGAAACGTGTGAGGTATACACAGACCACAAGAGCCTTAAGTACATTTTCGAGCAGAAAGATCTAAATCTGAGATAATGCAGGTGGATGGAATTGTTTAAAGACTATGACTGCACGATTTTGTGCCATCCTAGTAAGGCGAATGTGGTGGCAGACGCTCTGAGCCGAAAGTCAATGGGTAGCTTAGCCCATATCAGTGAAGTACGACGACCGTTAATTCGGGAAATACATGAGCTGGAACAGTCTGGAACTCAGTTTGAAATTAGAGACTCTGACTTGTTTCTAGCCCATGTCCAAGCGAAGTCAACTCTAATTGAAGAAGTTATGTCCAAGCAAGGTCAAGACGCTGACCTCAAACAAATAAGTGATACAGTGGTTAAGGGAGAGAAGGACGACGTCCGATTCTCCATAGATGATAGTGGCATACTCCGGTTGGAGGGACGACTGTGTGTACCTATGGTGGATAGTTTCAAAGAAAGAATTCTTGATGAGGCTCACAACACAACGTACACGATCCATCTGGGTAGTAATAAAATGTATCAAGATCTGAGAGAATTGTACTGGAGGAATGGTATGAAGAAAGATGTGGCAGACTACGTATCTAGATTTTTAGTGTGTCAGCAGGTTAAGGCTGAACACCCAAAACCCGCCGGAACACTACAACAGATAGAGATTCCTGAATGGAAGTGGGAGAAAATTACTATGGATTTTGTGTCAGGATTGCCGCGATCACAGAGGGGATTCGATTCAATTTGGGTAATCGTTAATCGAATGACCTTGTTCGCCCATTTCCTTCCAGTTAAGACCACATACGGAGTGGGTCAGTACGCCCAGTTGTACATATCAGATATAGTGAGGTTGCACGGGGTACCGGTGTCGATTATCTCTGACAGGGGGCACAGTTTACCTCTCAATTTTGGAGAGCATTGCAGGAGGTGTTGGGGACGAGGGTTGATCTGAGTATAGCGTTTCATCACTAGACAGACGGGCTTGGAAAGGATTTGGGGTTGAAAATTCTAAATATTCCCAATTTGGGGATTCGTTGATAAATTTGGAATCATGCTTGGATTTGATTAGTTAGGGTTTGATTTATCTCCTTGGAATGTAGGTGAACAAAACCTGTGAGCTGCGGAGTCGAAGCCGGGGTCGGAACGGGGCCGAAATGGGCCCAAACCACCCCACATCATAGCAAACGAATTGCTGTGCTATCAACCGATGCTACAGCGCCCAAACCGGTGCTGCAGCGACAACTCTCGGGTATACGAAGAGCTGCTGTGCAGCAGCTTGGCACCACAGCACGCAGCGCCCGATTTCTGCCCAGCATGCCCAAAATTCGTTTTTAAGTCAATCTGGGTGTTTGAACCTCCTATTTTCAATCCTAAACATCTTAGGACACCCCAACGAAGTTTTTAAGGATCAAAATCTTTTCAAATGTGTCCTTGTCCCTCAAGAATAGAAACTTACGGAATAAGCTAAGTCCAACTTCTTGATATTCTAAATTCCTTATACATCGTCATTGGGGAACCTTAAGTAGGATAGTTTAGAAGCACGTTGAGGTTTAGTAACTCAAATCCAAGGCCCCTAAAGCAACTCAAGGAGAACGATAGTTGTATGAAACCAAGTGCGATGCACTTGAGACTCTCATAGAAGAGACGGAAGACGGATAAGACCAAGGACTCGGTTCTTGGTAACATCTAGATGCATTTTAGGCACTAGCATGTAATATGTATATGAATTGCATAGAGTTTGAGATGTTAACCACTTCCATGCATTCGTAGGAAACCACGACTCGTCCGGAGCGGGAGTTACTCCAAGACAAGCGCAAGGAAGCCGTCCAGATGAGGAGTTTCCATCCTTGCCCTACAGGGTTGATTGAGGATGTCGATATGTGGTTTGCCTACTTGCCTATTTGTAAGAATTAATTAGTGGTTAACATGCTATTGTTGTTCCTAACTGTATATATGAAAGTAATGTGTGTTTGACTACAAGTAAAGAGGTATTGGAGGGTATCCATGTGATGACATGAGATACACTGAACAGTACAAGCAAGAGGGTAAGTTGTTTATTGAGTCCAGTGTTTGGTTTACCCTATTAATTAGAAACTCATTAAAGAAATCGTATAGAAGTTGTTAGTAAACGTCAACGGTTAATGGTAATTGAACTTAGGGATGACCTTAGAGCTAGGTTATGATTTAAACCAAGGTTTCGTGAACAATATGAGGATTAATACGATCTCTTCATTGATTAGAGAGTCGTAGTGATGTTCACACTACCTAGGTAAAGTCAGTTTAGGATTGTAATGGGTAGATAGAGTCAGGATGACAGCTGAAAGCTTGGGAAGAGAAACAAGTTAAAACATTTACCCGTTGAGGCCATTGCCCTAGCCTGGCACTAGGGTCAGTAAAAGACTAAAAGATTTGCCCGTTGAGGCCATTGCCCTAGCCTGGCACTAGGGTCAATAAAAGACTAAAAGATTTGCCTGTTGAGGCCATTGCCCTATGCTGACACTAAGGTCAGTAAAAGACTACAAGATTTTACCGTTGTGCACATTGCCCTAGCCTGACACTAGGGTCACTAAAAGACTAAAATATTTGGCCGTTGAGGCCATAGCCCTAGCCTGGTACTAGGTCAGTAAAAGACTAAATGATTTGCCGGTTGAGGCCATTGCCCTAGCCAGGCACTAGTGTCAATTGCAGATTTAAAATAAATTGTCCGTTGAGGCCATTGCCCTAGCCTGGCACTAGGGCCAGTTAAGTGATTTACAGTTTTCAAATGATATGTTAAAATGTGATTGCTTGTTTAAGAGAAGCATGATAAAAAAACATGATTAGTAGGTTTATTTGTGATTTTAAATGTTATATTAATATTGCCTTATCGTAATATAACATTTGATAAACTGGACTTTCATGCGCATGTGATTGTGGGTGTTTCCCTTTCCCCAACTGTAGTGGTACCCGCCGCTACGCCGAGGATGTGAAGCTTCTCACTGAGTCTGTTTGACTCACTCCCTCTGCTTCAATGTTTCAGATACATGGATCGGGGAGCCATCGACGTCTGGACAGTGATACGGACATAAGACCATCCTTAGGCACTTGCTCGCTTGGGTGGATTCCTTTTCGTTATTTTGATTTCTTTTGTTGTACATATTACAAGATGTAAGAGTTGTGTATATATATATATATTTACAGCTTTTGATATGTACCTACTCTAGAATTGTTGGCCACATGTATTTATAGACAGGGTACAGTTTGGGGATAAACTAGGATATATGTATGAGTATATAAACTTCTGCATGTGAATAGGATAGATTGTACGCATTGAGGCGTACGGTCAATATGATATGAATATATAATATGTGTGCTTGATGCATGTGAATAGGATAGATCGTACGTATTGAGACGTACGGTCAATATGATATTAATATTTACATTATGAGTGCTGATAAATATATCTATACACTGGACTGAGCTGAAGCGGTATTGAGCAAACTGCGGATTGCAGGTTAATTAGGCCACCAGTGAGGTGTGGCCACTAGTATGATATATATATATATATTGTTTGTATAGCTGGGTAGTTATAGTCATGTGAACAGGATCAGGCTTACGGGTTTAGAGGTAAAAATCTATTCCCGTGCCGGTCACGTACTCGCAATTTGGGGTCGAGACAAGGGGGTATACCACTTAGTTCGGTGGGAAAAACTTCAGGGAATTCACTCACTATAGGTATTTCTTCTATACCTTCTTCAACTTTTACTTCAACTGAAAAGAAAACTAAAAATCCCTGACAACCCTTTCTCAAGTATTTCTAAGCCTGGGCGGTAGACGAGAAAGCAAGCTCAGACCTTATACATGGTATGGTCCCACAATTAGGAACAAAAATAACTTTTTGGGTACAATCAAGCACAGCATGATTTGCAATCATCCAATTCATACCAATAATAACATCAAGTTCATGAAATGGCATCCATATCAAATCAATGGTAGTGTAACAATGATTGAATTGGACAATAAAATTAAGGAAAACATCTAAGGTCACAATTTTCATGCCAGTAGGGGTAGAAATTGATAAATCATATGGCAAGACATTAATAGTCAGCTCTAACCTCTTAACACAATCATATGATATGAATGAGTGGCTAGCACCTGAATCAAACAATGCATTCACAATACAATTGTTAATTTTAATAATACCTTGGATCATAGAAGGAGATTGGTTAGCCTATTGCTATGTTAGGGCAAAAACTCTCCCTTGGTTCTGTGGTTTAGAAGGGGCAGTCACACCTTTTAGTTGAGAACAATCTCTTCCCATATGGCCTAGCTTCCCGCATCTATAACATACACCTTGCCCTACAAGACATGGTCTAGTACCATGTTGTTTACCACACTGAGGACAAATAGGTTTTTGGAAATTGGTTTGTGGGGTAGGAGGTCTGTTTTTCCCTTTGAAATTACCTTTTTTGTTCCATGGGCCTCTACCATTTTTCTTATTATTTTTAATACCACTTTCCTCTTCTCTTGGCCTCCTTAATTCCAAAGAAACCTTAGGTGTAGACCCCATCCTCTTTAGATTGTTCTATCTGATCCTGGCAATTTCTAATAACTTGTTAAAAACTCTTATTTCTTGCGTAGCCACTCTATCTCTTATCCCTGGTTTGAATCCCCTTTCCAGCTTTTCTGTTTTCCATGGCTCATCATCACATTTCTTCAAGTATGAGGAGTATCGTGACAATTGAATAAATTTTGCTACATATGTATCTACTGACATATCTCCATCCTCTTGCTTCAAGTTGATAAACTCTGTTTCTTTCTCATCTTGGATGGACCTAGGGAAATATTTCTCGTAAAACTCTGCCATGAAACTTTCCCAAGTCAGTTGTGCATTCCACACTTGCAAAACTCCCTTAGTATTTCGCCACCAATGTTCTGTTTCTTCTGTAAATGTAAAGGTAGCTAGAATAACTTTTTCATAATCTGTAACTTCTAGGATCTCAAATATTTTCTCCATTTCATGAGCCATGTCTCTGCCTGTTGCACATCAAAGTTGCCATCAAATTCCCGAGGATTATACTTCTTGAATTGATTGAGAGCTTGTGTATTGGTAAGTTGTGGTGTAGGCACTTTTTCTTGCTTATGTAAGCCAGAAGGAGGAGGAGGAGGTGGAGGTGGAGGTAGTAATTGAGAAGGATGAGCTTGTGGAGTAACTTCAAATTCATTTTCATTACCTCTTTCTATTCTAACACTACTTCCTTGCTCTTTTTCTTGCTGTCTTTTAGCTAAGATTTCATTTAACTATTGAATAGTTTGTTCTTGTCGCATGATCAATTCTTGTTGTTGATCCATCCAAACTGTTAGAGCTTGTATAGAAGCTGCTACTTGTTCTATGGGGTTAGAATCACTCCTACCTCTTCTTCCACTTCTAGTATCCACCATTGCTTGAAAATATGAACAAAATTTGATTTTCAATAGCCATATATATCATTTCATATGCTAATTTATTTATAACATATAAACATATTCATTCCTCAAGTCAAAACATGATGTCATGCATTTACATAACTCAAGAACCTAGATTTTATGCCTATCCAGGTTCTGATACCAAAACGGTCACACCATGATTCTTAACATCATCTAAATGATGTTATTTAACAATTCTTATGAATATGGAACCAATCAAGTGAAAAAGTATCAAAACTTGATGGAACTATAAAATTCTGGATGTGGGTACTGTTCCTTTGGTAAATTAACCAACTTTGTAGACTCATAATTTATTCTGTAAAGCGTCAAAAATTCTGAAATTGTTATGGCATATACATAAATATGATATCTAGATGACTACCAAATTTCAGCTCAAAATTCAAACGTTTGGTCCCTTAAATTTCAGCAAAACAGTAGCCATTTGAAATGCCTTGACAGCAGACCACAAATGGGGAAAAAGTTACCAAAACAATATCAAATGAGCTCCTAACAACTCTAAACTTTCCAGATCATTTGAAAAGGGTCTTATGTTTCCACATATAAAATTATAGACATTAAATCCTTCATTTGGTACCTCAACATCTATGTAAAAGTATGAAAATCAGAAAATTTTTCTGCATAATTCCCTAAATTTCAGGTCTGCCAAAAGGGTAACAATAAAACTCCGAAAGTAATGAAATTTGGAAATCATAAACTTTCATATATCTAATTTTAGTCTGCCAAATTGAATCATTTTTGGGGCTCATTAAATATGATTTTCACATTTTCCTTTGTCCCTCACAATGAAGTCCAAAAATTCATCCTTTGGGTGTCAACATGCCAAAATTTGAGATTGGCCTATTCCAACCATGTTTATTCCATATATGGCCTTCCAATACATAATAAAACTTGTCCAAACAACTAAATTCAAATTTCTAATATGGTTAGATGAACTTTTGCAAACCTCTTGGGAATGGTACTATTGAAGCCTAAGCATTTACATATCTTGCTAGATGCATCAATTACTTCACATTTCACACCATTAACACATCTCCTATAGGTCAAATGGTATCATTTCATACCCATTTAGTCCTAACGTAGCCTAGTTACGAAAATCATACCTGAAGTTCCTTCAAAGTAACCACTTTCTAGTGAGTTGGTGATGTAGGAGAAGATAGAATAGAAGAGATTATGGGGGAGAAAAGAAAGAAAGGGGGAGGAAATTGATACGAAAGGAGGGAGAAGAGAATAAAAGGGAGAAAGGAGAAATGGAGGGAGGAGCGAGAACAAATTCTTAAAATTATATTCTATTCATCAAGTCTGCTTACAAAAGAGAGAGAGCTGAATATATATAGGCAGCTCAAGTCAACAATAATAAACACAACACTCACCCTAATAATTAAGCAAATTAGAAGTTTCAAAAATAATAAAACTAGGTTCATGTATCAACTTCAAAAGATATCATTTCCTAGGTGCAAGTTCATGTATAAACTTCAAAAGATTTCATTTCCTAGGTGCAATTTAATTCTTCATTAAATCTTATTTCTTCTTCCTAGATAACATTAATTCTTTTATTCATTCTAGAATATATTTTCATAATTATTTAATTTTCCATTATTCTCCCCGACTGAAGAGAACTCTCCTCTCGAGAGTAAAAGAGCTTGTAATACTCGAACAAGTCAAGGTGGGAAAAATTCATCTTCCGTGTTCCATGCAGCTTGTATGTCGGAGTATCCTTTCCAATGAATTAGGTATAGGTAGAAAGAATCAAGAGAGATAGCTGAATATATAGGCACCCCAAGTCAACAATAATAAACACAACACTCACCCTAATAATTAAGCAAATTAGAAGTTTCAAAAATAATAAAACTAGGTTCATGTATCAACTTCAAAAGATATCATTTCCTAAGTGCAAGTTCATGTATCAACTTCAAAAGATATCCTTTCCTAGGTGCAATTTAATTCTTCATTAAATCTTTTTTCTTCTTCCTAGATAACATTAATTCTTTTATTCATTCTAGAATATATTTTCATAATTATTTAATTTTCCATTAGTTGGTTACCAAGGCAACTTGATATATCTAGCTACCATAGTTAGCATTACTATGATTTACATTAAGTTTATATATAAGTCATCTACATCTACATCTTGCTCAAAAGTATAAATTAGTTACATCAAAATGAGCAAATCCTAAGGCCAAACTCCATTTGTGAGTTCTCTCTGCTCGATTTTGCTAGTTCATCTTGTTCATCTTCTACTACTTCGATAAAAGACCTTTCAACCCCTATTTAATTCTGCATATTCTATACCTGTTCCTCTAAGTCTGTTTCTCAAGGATCAATCATACCCCTAGTTAGAACCCTAGGGCTCGGCTATCTTATCTTCTATCCTATTTCTCCCTCTACTGAACAAATCTTCAGTAAATTTGTAGCCTCATCCTATTTGCTAGCTCTTCCGTCTCTTCAATTTCTTCAGCTGGCGTGATAAGATAAGTAGCTTATATCTATAAGCCCATTTATTACAAGTTTTATAGTGTGATTATTAAATGATTTCCTCTGTCGTGTGTGTATTTAATTCGCTTTGGGAACTGATACTTCAATATCTGCTTGGTGTTAACCAATTAATTACTCTAAAAAACCCAGAATTCCTATGGATCGAAATACACGTGAAATCGGCTGGGTTGATTCCAGTGATTCTGATGTGAGTGGGGAAATGGAGGAAATAAGGAACCCCAACAATATTATTGATAGGCCTCCACCATCTCCGAGACCTACTAGAGCCCCTTTGGTCTATGTCAATCAGGAGCATGTTAACGCCAATCGTCAATTCTGGGAGAACTGCCTCATTGCTGTGCTGGTGGATGAGCGACCATTCAAAGTTCAGAGACTCCAAAGTATCATTAATTCCTTCTGGCTTTTACGTGTCCCAGTTCGTGTGGTAGGAGGAGATCATAATCAGTTTGTACTTAACATTGCATTCCCTGAAGACATGGCTCACATTCTTAGCGAAGGACCTTGGTCTATGCAGGGTGGCCTTCTGGTGGTCTTTCCTTGGGAACCAAACTTGGTCCTTGGAAGGGTACTTTTAACAGAAATATCAATATGGGTGCAGTTATGGGACATTCCTCTAGAATATCAAACTCCTACGGTGGCCAACCAAGTAGCTTCCCTAATGGGAGCTGTTCGTGAAGTTGACTGGGCTCCCACCATCCCTCGGAATCTTCGTTTTATGCGGTCAGAGTTAGAATTCCTATCCACCATCCCTTGTTGATGGGAGTCATTCTAGTTACTGATGAAGGAGAGGAGCTATGGATTCAATTCAGATATGAGCGCATCTATAGATTATACTGTGGATGTGGTAGAGTTGGTCACATTTGTGAAGAATGTGATTGGTCCAGAGAACAAGTGGATTTAGCTTTAGATGCTCAGAGACAATGGCTCCAACACAGATTCAATGTAGAATACGGACTGATGATGGAAAGAGCCTACTTTCTTCCTGAAGCCAGCCGTTTCCGTAACCATCCACACAGGCATACTACCTTTGTCAGAGCCCTTCATGTCAGAGAGGGCTATGAAAATCGACCTAGAAGATCTGATCCTATCACCTTCGAGTTTGACCCGTGGGCCCCACTAGATGCTCATGGTAATATGCCTCCTCCTACGCAACATGAATCATTCACGGAGGATGACTCTCTCCATACAGAATCTATCCCGGATCATGTCATGGAGACTCAACCTGATCTGAACTCTGAAGGAAATCCTAACCAGCACCAACCGCTAACTGTCCAACTTCTAGATCCTTCACATCCGGACTCTTATGACCCAGAGTGGGTTCAACTAGTGGAGCGCTTTTGTCAACGCCCAAGCAATATTCAACATCCGCTCCCAGGTATACGGATCAATGACAAACTCTCCCCTGATGAAAGGCATGATCAGTCGTTGAAGTGGGTGGAATATGCCCCTGGACAATTTGGTCTGGCCACGGGCTGGCCTAGTGAAGACCCTGTTCTTTCGTCAAATGCTAGAAATAAGGAGCCCATGATGGAGGATGCACAAAGCTCTTGGCAGGATATCCTTGAAGTGCAAGAATATTTGTCCACAACTCAGAATCCAACCCAACAGTTTGAATATGGTGAGTCAAGCAATACTAAAATGATTCCTCAAGTCAATCACGACGCGGAAGTGGAGTCTATGACGGCTGGCACCCTAATCAGAATGCCTTCTTCTGCTTATGATCATCCTGTCAGGGACCAAGAAATCCCTCTCCAAATCATCATATTCGAGAAGCCACAGGGAGATGAAGAATGTATGACTCAGGAAGATGAGATGCCTGCAGAGATAATAGATGCCTTAACTGCCGCAACAGAAATGAAAACCATGGAAAATAATGATATGGTTCGTACTCAGAATGTACAGCAACATGATGCCCTGAATCTCTCGTTACAATGGAACGGAAATTACTTTCAGTTGACCCATTCCCAGGAGAAGGAAACGGCCACCTCCCCAACTAGGCAACAACATGCCACGCTATCTGAGAATGATATCTAGTCTATTACTGGATATTCATATTCTACTGCTAGAGACTCTGACCTGGATTGGCGTAGCACTAAATCTGATGATGTTCCCTCAGTTTACTTGAGTGTTAAGGACAATAACGAAACCCTGAAGAAACGAAAAGCTTGCTCTGAACAGGAGGCATCCCAGTTGATCTGTAAGAAAGCTAAACAGGTGGCAGATGGAATAACTGTCCAGATTCCTTTGGGAGGGCAAAAAGGAAAGAACATACAGCTAAAGAGAAGTATCAGAAATTCAATCACAAAAAGAAGAAAAAGACTATTGGTAATAGCACCACTGAAGAGATTTCGAATGAAAATGAACCGCACAATCTCAAAGTCACGGAGGTCACCCAGTTGCTTCAAGAATGCTTTAAGGGTTCCAGGGAGGTTGCCCCAAAACAACCTCCCCAATCCCCATGAGTATTCTTAGCTGGAACTGTAGAGGAATCAGAGGTGCCTCTACAGTTCGAAGGCTTAAAACCCTCTGTAGAAAATTTTCTCCTGATATTTTGGTTTTACAAGAAACTAAATGTAAAAAGGAGAAAATGAAATATTTGAATAAAGCTGGCTATTTTGATTACTCTTTTATTGTCAATCCTGAGGGTTCTAAAGGAGGCATTGGCCTATGGTGCAAAGCCAATATTCGAATTGATATTCTGAGTGCTTCTAAACATTGGATTCATGCTCACGTAACCTTGTCAAACCAACAACAATTTCTATTTACTGGAGTGTACGGACCTTCTGTACTAAATGACCGTAATATTCTATGGGATTTCCTAAAGAGTATCAGACCAGGCAATTCTCCTTGGATAGTTCTAGGTGACTTCAAACAAATAATTAATAGCAGAGAAAAGTTAAGCAAAAATAAGGACATTCGAGGAGGATCCCTTCTAGTTGATAGTATCAGTTATCTGGGTCTCATTGACCTCCCGACTTATGGAAATTGGTTTACTTGGACTAATGGTAGGCAAGGTGATGATCTTGTATGGGAAAGAATTGATAAAACATTCTCCAACACTCAGTGGCTCCATTTATTCCCTGAAACCTGGGTTGAAGTTCTTCCTATTGCTGCTTCTGACCATTCTCCATTAGTTATCCATGTTAACATAGCTCAACAGAAAAACCTTACTCCTTTAAGTTCGAAATGATGTGGCTTTAACATCCCAAATTCCAAGATATTATTCGATCCAATTGGTCTCGAATTAACTCAGGTTCTCGAGCCCTGCAGGTGAGTTCTAAACTTAATACAATTACCAGGGAAATTACTCATTGGAATAAGCATGAATTTGGGAACATCTCGACTCAAATCCAAGAAATTGAACCCTCATTGCAAGCCATTCAAGCTCAAATTTATTTACCCCAAAATCAGTTGATGGAGGTACATTAGCGGAAGAGGCTGGAGTTCCTTCTTAATTGTGAAGAAATTATGTGGGCTCAAAGAGCTCAACAGATGTGGCTCGTTAAAGGTGATAGGAATACTCGATATTTCCACACCTTGGTCAACTATAGAAGGAACAAAGCTACATTCAAAACTATTCAAGATGAAGATCAGAACTGGATTCAGGACCCCTTTCTCATTAAAGAAGCTGCTAAAAAGTATTTCATTGATTTGTATACTTCAAATAGCTCTATGGATTCTGACCAAAGAAAGGTTGTTGTCACCAACTCAGGAATCCCCATCTTAAATGAAGAACAGATTCAGCATCTTACTAAACCGTTCACGAAATTCGAGATTGAAACTGCATTATTTCAAATAAAAGGCTCTAAGGCTCCGGGCCCTGATGGCATGCCTCCTATCTTTTTTCAACAGTTCTGGGACACAGTTGGAGCTGATATTACTGGCATGGTTGCTTCTTTCTTAAATAGAGGGCGTCTTCTGCGTACTTTTAATCAAACCAATGTTGTTCTTATTCCAAAGATAGACAACCCAGTCAATTTCAAAGACTATAGACCCATTAGTCTTTGTAATACTACTTACAAAATCATTTCCAAGACTTTGACTAATAGACTCCAACCTATTATGAAGAATTTAATTCTTCCGTTCCAGAATGCCTTTGTGAAAGATCGCTCCATTCATGACAATATCATCCTTGCCAAAGAAGTTCTTCATTATATCAATGGGTGTAAGAACAGGAAGCAAGTTTGGGCAGCCCTCAAAGTTGACCTTCATAAGGCTTATGACAAAATTTCGTGGAATTTCTTAGAGGAAGTGATAACTCATATGAGGTTCCCTGTCCATTGGAGGAAACTCATTATGGAATGTATCTCCACTTCTACCCTTCGGATTAAAATTAATGGGGATTACTCTAATTGGTTCAATCCTAAGGCAGGGCTTAGACAAGGGGACCCCTTATCCCCGTACCTTTTCGTGCTATGTACGAATGTTCTGTCTAGCTTTCTGGTTCGAGCGGAGCAGCTGAAGCTTATTCAAGGTCCTAAAATTGGCAGACAAGTCCTTCCTCTTAATCACCTTATGTATGCAGATGATCTCCTTATTTCCTTTAAGGCTAATTAGGAAACTTGTGCGAATGTGGACCTTCTGCTTAGTATATTTGGGCAAGCCTCCGGGCTATTCTTGAATAAGGATAAGTCTGAGATCAAATTGAGCCCAAATGCTTCCGCGAATCAAAAAAATCATTTACTCTCTATCATCAACTGTAAAGGGATTGATTCTCTGGGGAAGTATCTGGGTGCTTTCATTGATGGCCCTAACCCGGACACACAGAATGCTGAGCTTATCATTGATCACCTTCAACAAAAGCTTTCTGGTTGGAAGGCTTCTATGTTGTCTCAAGCGGTTAGACTTACCTTAATTCAGGCAGTCCTTTCTGCTATCCCCCTTTATACTCTCCACTTTACGAGTCTGACAGATAAATATGCCAAAAAGTGTAATTCCCTCATGAAGAATTTCTTTTGGGGAAATGGGGATGCTGGTAAAAAGATTCCCCTGATTGCTTGGAGTAAAATCCGTAGGCCAAAAGCTGAAGGTGGAGTGGGTCTCTGTAGTATCCAAGGTTTAAATCATGCTATTTTAGGCAAACTCATGCCCGACAACCAAAAAGGTGATTCCCTATACTTTGATTTTTAATGATTTGCAAATGTGAAGCACAAGCTCCCTCACATTAGAATGAGATCACCAAAAGTTTAAAATTCCCTATCTAAAATGATAATCCAGTAAAGAAAGACTTATGAACTTTATCTTGGGATTAATGTAAAATGTCTATGTGATACACATGCGGAAAAGGAGAAATCCATTAGAATAATGAACCCCTATTAAAAAAGAATGAGTTGTTCTAAGTGATAACATTGACCACCCAAATGACAACAACAAGATACCATAAATATGCATATAGATACTCCAAAGAATAACCACAGTGGGATGAAAGTGAGCTTCTCTGGGTTAATGATTTTTTGCTAAAATTGTTGAATGGGGTTTACTGGGGAGAAAAGGGATTTTTCCTTTTTTTGCTTGAAAAATAGGGTGAGAGGCCTGAGGGAGGGAAAGTTTCCCCAGCTTCATTTCAGGATAAAATTTGGGTAGGGATCAAGGGATTCATGATCTTGGCTTGATATAACCCGGGGGGAGTTTATTCCTTGAGTGGTAAGATTGAAGTGTTTCTCTCATTTTATTTCATTTAGCCCTACACAAAACATTTGAATTTGTTATACCTCAATGAGGACTTTATAAGCCTTTAACATGCAAAGTTTGAGCTTATGAAAGGGAAAAAAAGGGGCCCAAAAATTATTGTGGGAACATAATGAAAACTCTCTTAAACTGAAAAATGCTCTAACCCAGGAGCTTTGCATTTGAGAATAAATAAGGTCTTCGAACAAACTGAGCATCCAACTAGCAAATACAACCGACCAAAGAACAAGTAATTCTCTCACTCGCCATTGTTGGAATATTTTCACTCAAATCTGTTCCACTAGCCGGTTACCATAGGCTTGTAATTACTCTATATCTCCACTACAGATGCATTGATGTAGTAGATCAAGAGGTCTTTAAAAGCTTGCAATGATGGAGGAATGGCTAAAGTGGAAAAAGTGTTTAAGAAATGAAGTTAGCAATTATCAAGCATGAAATAATAGTTTCTTGAATGAAAACGATAAACTTGACCTAAAAACGGAAGATGTTGACCAAGCGATAATTCTTTATCCACCAAAAGAGTTTGCCTTAGATCTTCTTTCTTTCTTTTTTCGCTCGAGCACTTTTATTTATTTTCTCTCCTTTTTTCCATTAATAATCATTTTATTCTTTCTTTTCTTTTCTTTTCTTTTTTTTCCCAAGCCCTTTCTTGGCTTACTAGAATCGCTAGGCAAATCCAACTCGCAAGAATGAGTGGTCAGACAATATATGCAATAGGTTAAAACACAACACCCATCCAAGAATCACGTGATGAAGTGTTTTGAAAACTGCTTAATAAAAGGCTCAAAATACGTGGCAAAAGAGAATATAAATGGGGTTTGTGTTTGGACAATGGGAGAATGAAATGAATGCCTCCATCCTTTCTATCAAACCGGCCTGAGCAGACATATTACACTCAATGATCATCGATGAAAAGAACTTAGTGTTTGGCTCAAATAACTTCCCACATGGTTCGACACTCACATTGGTCACTTGCAAAGCCAATTGGATACTAAATTTGCATAAGAAACAAAGCTCTTTTTATGGATTGAACTTATATCGTGAGACATCTTTATTATTCCCCAGGGTTTATTTTAATGCCAAGTAATTTTAAAAACATACGCATGAAGGCTTAAAAGTGGCTGACAATGGAAGATAGTGTTTGGAGCAATTGATTCCCTGAAATATACAAAGTCGAAAGACTACGCATCCCAAGTGAACATTGACTAGGTTTAGAATTTTGAAAACTCTAGTCCTAGCCTAAAAAGGGTGACTATTGTGTTTGGGAAAAACCAAGAAATGCCTCATATCCTTGATATATCCAACTCATTTGCTTTTATTAAGGCTTGTTTCCTTATTTTTATTTTTCTTTTCGTTTTTTCTTTATTTCTCTTATTTTTCATTATTTTTTAATTCCCCGAAAAATATGGCTAAGACTGAGGTGTGTGAAGCGTGTCACTTATGAAATGAGTGATGCTTCTTGAGAGACTCACAACTATGCATATGTCTGGTATCTTCTTTTATCAATCAAGTTAATTGCCAATGTTGGATCAAATTAGACGAGGATTTCGAACATTCGAATGCTAGAATGAAGATCATGGAGCAAATAAACAACGATTATTGATAAAAAGAGTGCTTTATTCCCAAAATAAGTGTGACGAAGTTCATTCGAAAAAGATTGTAAGGCACTTCAAACTATTCGATGATATTAACTCTAACATTTTCTAATCAAGCTTGCCACATTTTACCCTCTTTGCGAATGTACCCTCAAACTCAGGAGTTGGGGTGATCTTGTTGTTCCCCATTAACATTTGTACATTGGCTTGAAAAATGGTATCTGCCTCAGTCGAATGACCATGCGCATTCGCGTGGTATTCTCATTAAAGTTGTGGCTTGTACCATCTGGGGTACAGAGGTGTTAATGGAACCATAGGTCTTGGGTTTACGATCCCTTGATCCAATAACTATCTGAATAATCCCAGTTCAGACACCTCCAGAGCTCGGATACGATAATCTCCCAATGCATGCACAAAGGATTTTAAAACAAATGAGATTCTAAACTGGTGCCTCTCCGACATAGGCATCGAGCTCGAGGTATAATAGTTCCCCGGTGCAAGCATTGGAGTTTGTGATGGACACAAGGGGTGCTATGTTGAATCATGGTCACTACGTCATGGATTGGGCATGGGCTAAAATTGTAGTCTCCAGAGTATGCTGTGGGGTTAGTGACATATAAGCTAAAAGATGATTCCCTGATCCAATCACTGGGTCTCATGGCAGCCATGGGCATTCGAGTTCATGACAAGACCCAAGGTAATGACTCCCCAAACAGGTACCGAGAGACGAGTCTAACACGATAATTCATCAGTGCATGCACTGAGGCTCTAAGCAAACTTAAGGTGATGACTCCCTATATAGGGGTTCGAAACATGATCTAAGGTGATGATTTCCTTACAGGGATACCGAGGATTTAGACCAGTATAATGGCTTGGGACAGACATGGTATTAGAATCGTGATTCCCTAATCGTGATTTTAATGCAGACATGAGTTTGAAATGATGGTTCCCCAATGAGAGACCAAAACATGCCTGAAGACAATAATTTTCCAGTATAAACATTGAGTATTAGACACGTGTTGAGTATGAGATATGGCCTATTTGGTGATTCCTCAATGCAGGCATCGAGGTTCAAATAAAAGATTAGGAGGACAATTCCCCGGTGCATGCACTAGGTTTAAGGAAAGCATGGTAGTTCTAAGGCAATGACCCTCTTTATACTGGGAATTCAAAACGAGGGTTGTCCAATGCAAGTTCTGAGGGCCAAGGCAAGAATGAGTCTACAAAGGTGATTTTTAGTCACCATCTAGCTTCAACAGGCAGCCTCGTTCTTGTGGCCAAACAATTATCAGGCATCGGCCCAATACAATTATAGCTTTGAATGCAATGCAAAAATGCGAAAAATAAAAGAAACAAATCAACAAAAGAATATGAGCGAAATGGCTTCACCACAAATAATGTTAAAATCTTTGCAATAAAGGGTACTTACAGACATCTTGATGAAGATTTCTTTTCGAGAAAGAAATGGCTACATTTGCAATTATCTTGAGGATCATTCTCTGGATCTCTAGTTGCCTCCTTGTCAGTCCAGAGAGTCTATGACAGACCAAGACTAGAGTGTAAAGAAAAGTTTCGTTACACACACATGGGGTTTCTTTTTCTTTTAGTCAAATGTTGCGATTGGCAAATGAGATTTTCAACGGAAACAGAGATTCCTCAAAGTATGAAAATTCTTGATTAGTAGGAAAGAGAATATATTTTTTTAACGTTAAACGTCTCAATTACCAGGTGCAACCTTGACTCTAGCTTGCGTGAGGCTTGTTAGTAAAAGGCTAAAAGATTGACACCATGTACCTCCATAATTGTAAATATAGCCATTATTTACTAGCTATGCAAATAAATGAACAAATGCTAATAAAATCCTATGGTCTAGGAATTAATGTGGGGGAGAAAGCATCCTCGTCACATGTACAAATATTACTCACAAGAGGGAAGGGAAAGCAATGGTGATTTACATCAGAAACAAATGTGGTAAAGAATGAAAAAAAAAATTTATCTTTCTTTATTTTACAATGCAAAGGAAATAATGAGAAAAAGAAAAATATTTTTTTTATATGCAGACAACTTTTATATACAATGCAAGGAAAAATTTTTTTTTATATACAATACAAAGAAATTTTTTTAAAAAAAAAACGGAAACTTTTTTATAGTTCAAAAGAAAATGCAAAATGCAATGCAAACAAAATAAATTTTTTTATAAGAAAAAGAAAGACTCCTTTTATATATATATAATGTATAGAAAATTTTTTATATAAGATGCAAAGAAAAAAAAGATTAATTTCGCAATTCAAAGGAAAATTTTATATACAATGCAAAGATTTTTTTTTTTATTTTTTCATATATCCATTGCAAAGAATTTTCTTCTCTTTTTTTTTTATATAATACAAAGAAAAAGTGATTTACTTTTCTTTTTTACCAAGGAGAATTTTAATATGCAATGCTAATTAAATAAAAAGAAAATTTTTTCCCAATGCAAATAATTTTTTGTATATTCAATGCCAAGAGAAGAAGGTTTTTTTATTCATAATTTAAAAGGGAATTTTGTATGCAATACCAATGAAATTATAAGCAAAAATTATTTTTTATACAATGCAAAGAAATTATTTATATATATATGCATTGCCAAGACAAATTGTTTTTTTTTCTTTTATTCATAATTCAATAAACAATTTTATATACAGTGCAAAGGAAATTATAAGAAAAATGAAACCTTTTTTTATATACAATATAAATGATTTTTCTCTTTTTTTTTATATATATACAATGCAAACAAAGTTATGAGAAAAAGAACATTTTTGTTTTAGAAAGAATTTTTTTTTTTCTTTTTAAATACATGCAAAGGAAGTTATGAGATAAAGAATTTTTTTTCTTTTATATAACGCGAAGACAAGTTTTTTTTCACATGTGCTATGCGAAAGAAACTATGAGAAAAAAAATTTTTTATAATGCAAAGAAAATTTTATTTCTTTATTTTTATATATACACAATTTAAAAGAAATAATGACAAAAAGGAAATAATTTTTTTTACAAGGCAAAGGAAAGTTTTTCTTATAAAAAAAATTGTATCCATGAAACGACATGAGAGAGTTTGCTCCTTGTGTCATAAAGGTAAGACTCTTAAGGTCTCTAAAATTGGCTGACCTAATAAAGGTAGGCTTTTAAGGTCAACTTGCACATGGTTTAATTTGGGATCTAGACACCCTAAAAAGGCCCTTAGATTGCCCCTACCCTAAAAAGTCCCTTAACTTGGCACCTTGACTTAAGAGATGATCCTGTCACAGAAAAGTCTGCGTGTCTCAACCCTCAAGGCAAGTAACAATCTAAGAAGGATAGATAGGTATACCTCTGTAGGTCTAAGCCCAACAGTGAAAGATTCTCATATCTCATTCTAACTTATTTGGACGTACTCCGGGTATAGGAGCCAATTTGTAGGTTGAAATAAATGTAAATAGTGCAGTTGTGAATTTACGGAGCACCCTAGCTACCCTTCCCTTCTACTCGAAGGTGGAAACACTGCAAAAAGAGACAAAGGAACCACAAGTATACGAAGATATATGCAAACAAATATAGGAGGCCAAACAATTTTAACATTAATTTTTAAAAGAAAAAGGGCTTGACTCTCTAATTAAAAGTCCCCAGCGGAGTCGCCAACTGTGAAGACCGAGCCTTTGACGGGAGTCGCCACCAAATTTTCAATTAACATTTTGTAAAAAGAAAAATAAGTTCAAAAGTGGGGTAAAAATGAATTTTCACAAAATGTTGGGTTCAGAAGTCTGATTGAGATGAAGGGAAGGTGTGAGGCACCCTTCTTCCCCATCCGAAGACGGTTACCCTAAAAATTAATATTAAAATTATTTGGCCTTAAAATTATATACAATCAAGAAAAAAAATGTGGGAGGGCTTGACCTACGATAAAAGCCTAGGACCTACGTACCCACAAAGAGGGATCAAAGCCCACGTAGTTCCTGTGACATACAAGTGTGTGAGTGAGGGGAGGCTCATCAAGCCAAAGCTCAGATGGCCTCCCAGTGCAATGCACCTACAGAGGACAATGCCTTTTAGTACATATCTACCATACAATACATATAAGTGATGAAAAAGAATGAGAAATAGTGCATGTGTGAAGGCTCATCAGGCGTAATGCCCAGATGGCGTGAAGGCTGGTGCTCCTATAAAGACAAAAGTCTCATGGTGGCACTAGAGTACATACAAGAGTTCATTTGCAAAGTAAATAATAATTAAATATTTTTGTTCCCCAAAAGACAGGAGGTCGAGACGGGTAAGGTCATGCGCCGCGACCCTTGGTCATTGTGGCAGGGGGAGTCGGGACGGGTAACCATCACGTCGCGACTCCTTTGTCATTTCACAGGGAGGGGGTCGCGACGGGTGTACCCTCTTTCGTTTTTCAGAAAAGGAAGAAGGAGACAACTTAGAATATCATTTGGTGCTCAAGTCAAGTATAGGGTTGCAACACCTACACCAAGATTCAACCTCAAATGACTCTTATTTTGTTTTGACACTCAACCTCACAATCCTCGGGATTTTGGGGTTGATCCTACTTGCGCCCTTATTCATTAATTTTAAAAAGTCCGGACAAAAGGGGGTGTCTACAAACCCTAAACCCAAAACACTAAACCCTAAACTCTAAATCCTAAACCTTGAACACTAAACCTTAAACCCTACACCTTCAATCATAAACCCAAAGCTAAAACCCTTAACCCCAAACCCGTAAACCCTAAACCCTAAATCCTAAACCCAAAACCCAAAACCCTAAATCCCAAACCCTAAACACTAAATCTTAAACCGTAAACCTTAAACGATAAACTCAAAACCCTAAACCCTAAACCCGAAATTGTAAACTGTAAACCCTAAACCACAAACCCTATACCCTAAACCCCAAACCCCAAACCCTAAACCATAATCCCTAAACCTTGAACCCTCAATGCTAAACCCTAAATCCTACACCTTAAACTCTAAATCCTAAACCCTAAACCCAAAACCCAAAACCCTAAACCCTAAACACTACACAGTAAACCCTAAACCCTAAACCTACAATTCTAAATCCTAATCCCCAAACTCTAAACCCTAAACCCTAAATGCTAAATCGAAAACCTAAACACTAAACCCTAAGTCCTAAACCCTAAACCCTAAACCCTAAACCCAAAATCCCAAACCCTGAACCCCAAACCCCAAACCCAAAACCCTAACCGCTAAACCCTAAACCCTAAATCCTAACTCTAAACCCAAAACCCAAAACTCTAAATCCCAAACCCTAAACACTAAATCCTAAAGCCTAAACCTTAAACCATAAACTCAAAACCCTAAACCCTAAATCCCAAACCCTAATCCTTAAACCTTAAGACCCTAAACAAAATACCATAAACCCAAAACCCCAAACCCCAAACCCTAAACCCTAAACCAAAAACCTAAATGCTAAACCCTAAACCCTAAACACTAAGCACTAATCCCTAATCCAAAAACCTTAATCACTAAACCTAAAACCCTAAACCCTAAATCCTAAACTGCAAACCCTAAATGTTATTTCCCAAACCCAAAACAATAAACCCGAAACCCTAAACCCTAAACCATAAAACCTATACCCTAAATCCCAAACCCCAAACCTTAAACTCTAAACCCTAAATCCCAAACACTAAACACTAAGACCTAAACCCTAAACCCTAAACCTGAAACTATAAACCATAATCCCTAAACCCCAAACCCTAAACCATAAACCCCCAACCCGAACCCTAAACCCTAAATCCTAAATCCCAAATCAAAAACCCTAAATCCTAAAACCCAACACTAAACCCTAACCCCAATCCCCATACCTTAAGCCATAAACCCTATATCCCAAAGCTTGAACTCAAAAAATTAATCCCTACACCGTAAACCTGAAATTCTAAACCCTAAACCCTGAATTTGAAATTCCAACCGAAACCCTAAACACTAAACCCCAAACCATAACCACCCTGAATTTCAAACCCTGAATCCAAAACCCAAAACCCAAAACTCCTAACCCTGAATTCAAAACCCAAAACCTAAAACCCATAAACCATAAACCTTAAATCCTAAACCAAAACCCCTAAACTCCCGACACCAAACCGTAGACCCTGAACATTAACCCTAAATTCTAAATCCTAAACCCTAAACACTAAATTCTAATCCCCGAACTCTAACCCCTAATCCCTAAACCTTAAACCCCAAACCCTAAACCTAGAACCCGAAACTGTAAATAGTAATCCCTAAACCGAAGTCCCTAGACCCCAAACCCCAAACCCTAAACCCTAAAACCTAAACCATAAACTCGAAACTCGAAACCCTAAATCTTAAACCCTATATCTCAAACCTTAAACCCTAAACCCTAAAGCCTAAACCTTAAACCTTAAACCGTAAACCATAAACCATAAACCCAAAACGCTAAACCACAAACCTTAAACCCTAAACTTTAAACCCTAAACCCGAAACCCAAAACCATAAATCCTGAACCCCAAACCTTAAACCTAAACCATAAACCCTAAACCCTAAACTCTAAACCTTAAACCCCAAACCCCAAGCCCCAAACACTAAATCCTAAACCCTAAATGCCAAACCCCAAACCCTAAACCCTAAACCCTAAACACCAAACTCTAAACCTTGAACCCTAAACACGAAACTGTAAACCCAAAATCTAAAACACGAACCCCTAAACCCTTAATTCAACACTTTGAACACTAAATCCTAAACCCTAAACCATAAACCATAAACCCAAAACCTAAAACTCTAAATACAAAACCCTAAACCCTAAACTGTGAATATAAAACCCTAAATCTGAAACCATGAACCCTAAGCCGCAAACACAAAACTCTAAATCACAAACCATATACCCTAAACAATTAACCCAAATTCTGAAACCGTAAACCCTAAATCCTTAATCAAAAACCCCAATCCATAAACCCTAAACTTTGAACCTTAAACCCAAATCCTTAAACCCTAAACTCTAAACCCCAAACCCTAAATGTTAAACAGTAAACACTAAACACCAACCCATAAACCCCAAACCCTAACCACCAAACCTTAAACCACAATCCCAAAATCTAAAACCCTAAACCTTAAAGACCAAACCCGAAACATTAAATCCCAAACCCTAAACCCTAAACCCTAACTCCTAAACCTTAAACTCTATATCCTAAACCGTAAACGCTAGATGCTAAACCCTAAATCCTAAACCTTAAATAGTAAACCCTAAACCTAAAATCGTAAATCCTAATCCCCAAACCCTTAACATAAAACCCTAAATGCTTAATCCAAAGCCCTAAACATTAAACTCTATACCCTATACCCTATACCCTAAATGCCAAACCCTAAACCCAAAACTTAAAATCCTAAATCATAGACCGTAAACCCTAAACAATAAATCCCAAACTGTGGACACTAAAAACTAAACCCTAAACCTTAAACCATAAATCCCAAACCTAAAACCCGAAATCCTGAACCCTAAACCCTAACCCTAAACCAAAACCCTAAACCCTAAACCCAAAATCCAAAACCCTAAACCCGAAACTGTAAGCTGTAAACTGTAAACCACAAACCCAAATCCCAAAACATTAAACCCAAAATCCAAAACCATAAACCCTAAACACTAAATCACAAACCCGAAACCCGAACCACTATACCCTAAACCCTAAACCCTAAACACTAAACCCTACACCTTAAACCCTAAACCCAAAACCATAAACCTTACACCTAAAACACAAAACTCTAAACCCTAAACCCAAAATCTAAAACCCTAAACCCCAAACGCTAAATACCAAACCATAAACCTAGAAGTCCAATCCCCAAACCCTAGACCCTAAACTCCAAACCCCAAAACCCCAAATCCTAAACCCGAAATTGTAAACTATAAACCACAAACCCTAAACCCCAACCCCAACCTTGAAACCCTAAACCCTAAACCTTATATCTTAAATCCTAAATCCTAAACCCAACACCCTAAACCCAAAAAAACCCTAAATCCCAAACCCTGAACACTAAACCCTAGACCCTATACCTCAAACCATAAACCCAAAACCTCAAACCCTAAATCCCAATCCCTAAACCCTAAATCACAAACCCAAAACCCTAAACCCTAAATTGCAAACCCCAAACCATAAACCCAAAACCCTAAACCCAAGACCTAAACTTTAAACCCTAAACCCAAATGCTTAAACGCCAAACCCTAAACCTTAAACCCTAAACACCAATCCTGAAACCCTAAACCCTAACCACCAAACCTTAAATGCTAAACCTAAAATCTAAAACCCTAAACCCTAAAGAGAAAACCTAAACCCTGAGCTCCAATCTTCAAACCCTAGACCCTAAACACCAAACCCCAAAATTGTAAACTGTAAACCCTAAAATGAAATCCCAAAACCCAAAACCCCAAACCCCAAACCCTAAATCCTAAATCCTAAAACCCAAAACCCTAAACCCTAGACCCTAAATCCCAAATCCTGAACACTAAACTCTGAACCCTAAACCTTAAACCATAAACCCATATCCCAAAACCCTAAAATCGATACCCTAAACCCTAAACGCCAAACCTAAATCACAAACCCTAAACCCTAAACCATAACGCCCAAAATGCTAAACCCTAAACACGAAACTGTAAACTGTATACCCTAAAACCCAAACCCAAAATCCAAACGATAAACCCTAAACCCTAAACCCTAAACCCCAACCCCAAACCTAGAACCATAAACCTAAAACCCTAAAGCCTAAACCCTAAATCCCTAACTATGAAAATTAAACCCTAAACCATAAACCAAAAACCCAAAACCTATAACTCTAAATCGAACACCCTAAACCCTAAACTCCAAACACTAAACCCTAAATTAGATACCCTAAACCTTAATCCATAATTCCTAAACCATACACCCAAAACCCTAAACCCTAAACCCTAACCCTTAAACCCTAAACTCAAATCCATAATCCCTAAATCCAAAAGCCCAAACCTTAAACCCTAAACCCTAAACCCTAAACCCCAAACCCTAAACCCTAAACCATAACCATTAAATCTTACACCCTAAACACAAAATCTAAAACATTAAACCGTAAACCCTTAAGACCAAACCCTAAACCCTAAACCCAAAATCTAAAACCCTAAACATTAAACACTAAAGACGAAACCCTAAACCCTGAAATCCAATCCCTAAACACTAGACCCTAAACCCCAAACCCTAATCCCCAAACCCCAAACCCAAAACGCAAAACCCAAAACCCTAAATCCTAAACCCTAAACACTAAATCCCAAACCCTGAACACTAAACCCTAAACCGTAAATGTTAAACCAAGATCCAAAAACCTAAAACCCTAAATCCTGAACCCAAAACCCCAAATCCAAAACCCTAAACCCTAAACCCTAAATCACAAACCCTAAACCATAAACCATAAACCATAAACCCTTAACCCTGAAGCCCAAAACCCTAAACCCTAAACTAGAAACTGTAAACTGTAAACCCTAAACCCCAACCCCAAAACCAAAAACAATAAACCCTAAACCCTAAACCCTAAACCCTAAGCAATAATCCTTAAACACTAAATCTCAAACCCCAAACCCTAAACCCGAAACTGTAAACCATAAACCCCAAACCCTAAACCCTAAACCTTAAACCTAAAACAACAAACCCCAATCGGTAAACCCTAAACCCTAAATTGTAAACCCTTAACCCTATACCCTAGACCCTAATCCCTAAACCACAAACCCTAAACCCTAAGCACTAATTGTCAAACCCGAAACACTAAACTCTAAAGCCAAAAGCCTAACCCTAAATCATAAACCCTAAACTCTAAATTAAAAACACGAAATCGTAAATCCCAAACCATAAACCTTAAACCCCAAACCCTAAACGCAAAACCCTACACCCTAATTCCCAAACCTCAAACCTCAAACCCTAAATCCTAAACCCCAAACCCCAAACCCTAAACCCTAAACACTAAACACCAAACGTTAAATCCTAGACTCTAAACCCTAAACCCTAAACTCCAATCCCCAAACCCTAAACCCTAAACCCCAAAACCCCAAAACCTTAAACCCTAAACCATAAACACAGAATTGTAAACTTTAAACCCTAAACCCCGAACCTTAAAATCAAAACCCTAAATCCTAAACCCAAATCCCAAACCCAAAACCCAAAGCCCAAAACCCTAAACTTTAACTCCAAAACTCCAAACCCTCAACCTTAAACCCTAAACCGAAAACCCCAATCACTAAATTTAAAACCTTAAACACTAAACCGTAAACCATGAACTATAAACCTTAAAACCTAAACCCTAAATCCCTAACCCTAAACCCTAAACCCAAAATCAAAATTCCTAAATCCCAAACCCTAAACCATAAACTCGAAGGTGTAAATTGTAAACCCGAAACCCCAAACTTGAATCCCTAAACCCAAAACCCCTAAATTCCAAACCCTAAACACTGAACCTTAAACCTCAAACCCCAAATCCTAAACCCCAAACCCTCAACCCTAAACCCTAAACACGAAACCCTTAACCCTAGACCCTAAATCCAAAACACGAAACCCTAAACCCTAAATCCTAAACCTTAAACCTTAAACCTAAAACACTAAACTTTAAACCCTAACCCTAACCGCTAAATCCTAAATCCTAAAGACTAAACCCTAAGCCATAAACCCGAAACCCTAACCCATAAACCCAAACCCTAAACCCTAATTCCTAAACCAAAAACCCTAAACCGTAAATTCCAAACCCTAAACATTAAACCCAAACCCCAAAATCCAAAATCCAAAACGCAAAACATAACCCTAAAACATAAACTATAAACTGCAAACCCTAAACCCTAAATCCCAACCCCTAAACCTTAAACCCCAAACTCCAAATCCTAAACCCTAAACACTCAGCCCTAAACATATAACCCAAACCCTAAACCGTGAACTAGAAATCCTAAGCCCTTAACCCAATCCTAAACCATAAACCTTAAACCATAAAGCCTAAATCCTAAACCCTAAACTCGAAACAGTAAACTGTAAATCCTAAACCCCAAACCCCAAACCCAAAACCCTAAACCCTAAATCCTTAACCTTAAACCATAAACACTAAACCTTAAACCCTAAATCCCAAACCCTAATCCTTAAACTTCAAACCCCAAACCCTAAACCCTTAATCCCAAATCCTAATCCCAAAACCCTAAAACCCTGAACCCAAACTCCCCAATCGTAAACCCCAAACTCTAAATTGAAAATCCTAAATCCGAAACTCTAAACTCTAAACCCAAAACTTTAAACACTAAACCCTAAACCCCAAACACTAAACCCTAAAATTTAAACCCAAAACCCAAAATCTTAAATCCCAAATAGTAAACCCTAAACCCTAAACATCAAAGCCTAAACCCTAAACTCTAAACACGAAACCCTAAACCCTAAACCCTTAAACTAAAACCCTAAACCCTAAATCCTATGCCCGAAACCCTAAACCCAGAACCCAAATCCCCAAACTCTAGACCGTGAACCCCAAAACCTAAGACCCTAAACCCTAAACCCAGAACTGTAAACTGTAAACCCTAAACCCTAAACCCTAAATCCCAAACCCCAAACCCTAAACCCTAAACCTTAAATCAAATTCCCTTAATCCTCAAACCTAAACCCTATACCCAAAACCCTAAATCCCAAACCTTGAACACAATCCTAAAACTTAAACCTTAAACCATAAACCCAAAACCAAAAACTCTAAAACCCAAACCCTAAACCCGAAAGTGTAAACTGTAAACCCTAAACCCCACACCCAAAACCCTAAATCCAAAATTTGAAACCCTAAACTCTAAACAGTAAACCTTAAACCCTAAACCCTAAACCTAAAACGCTAAATCCAAAACCCTAAACCCTAAACATTAAATCCCAAACCCTAAACCTTAAACCATAAACTCAAAACCCTAAACCCTAAACCCAACTCTAAACCTTAAATCCCAAATCCTAAACCTTAATCCCCAAACCCTAAACCCTAAACCCTAAATCACGAACCCTAAACTCTAAACACTAAACCATAAACCATAAACCATAAACCATAAACCCTAAACCCTAAACCTTAAACATTAAACACTAAACCTTATACCCTAAACCATAAACCATAATCCCCAAACCCTAAACCCTAAACCCTAAACCCTAAATCCAGAACCCTAGATTCTAAACCCTAAACCCTAACCCTAAGCCCTAAACACTAAACCCAAAACCCTAAATCCTAAATGTTAAACCCCAAACTCTAAACCCTAACTGCTAAATCCCAAACCCTAAACCCTACACCCTAAGCCATAAATCCTAAACCATAAATCCCAAACCCTAAATCCGAAACTCCAAACCCCAAATCACAAACTTCAAACCCTAAACCCTAAACATCAAATCCTAAACCCTAAACACAAAATCTAAAACCCGAAACTCTAAATCTTAAACCCTAAATCCTAAAGCTTGAACTTTCATCCTCAAACCCTAGCCCTTAAACCCCAAAACCTAACACCATAAACCCTAAACTCGAAACTGTAAATTGTATACCCTATGTAACATCCTGAAAATTGAAAATAAGAGTTTGACTGAGGAAAAATGCTAGAGAAAACCCTAATGCAAACCCTAGGGAATAAATTGAAAGGAAAACTTAGTTTTTCACCCTTTTTGTTTTAGTGAGTTAAACTGAGTAGGAAAGAACTATTTGACCTAAGACAAATAACCTAGGACACTCTAGAGACACCCTAGGATCTAAATAAAGAAACCCAACCCTAAGACAAGTCCTGGATTTCCATTTATCACCAATAGAAATTCAGGAACTAAACTGAAAGAAATGGAAAATTTCAATTAAGGCACCCGATCTCACTTAGAGCTCAAGGAAACCCAATTTAACCACCCAAAGACACTCAAACCCTTCCTCAAAATAATAAGAGTTAAATACCTAATTAAAATCACTAAAGTGTCACATTTCACCTTGTAAAAGAAATACCAACTTAAATGCCCAAATTGATTACCCAAATGTAGTCTTAATCACTGTCAGCACACCTAGGTAGTTTTCAACACGAGAAATAGCCAGAGTTAGAGCTAAGACACCTAGTTTAGACATGCGAAAACCCAATTATGAAACCCCCAGGATCCATCCCACTCAATTGGAGACTAATCGAGACAATAAAGCCAATTGACCATCCAAACATGTCCTAATAACCTAATTACTCATCCTAATAGGTGTCTTAAGAAGAATTAGTGTAGGTTGAGGGCTGGACACCTCACGAACACATGCAATCACCATCATTTCATTACACATGCACCCAAGTCCATTTAGACTAGAGGAACCGAGAGAGAGTGAGGCACCGGCTACCACCCAACCCTAAAAATTGAAGAGAGAGTGAGAGTAGGTTTCAGAGAGAGGCAGAGCAAAAGATTGAAGCTGGAGCTCGGGTTCCGGCAGTTGAAATTGGAAGAGGACGCTAAAATCGCCAAAGCTCATTCATAGAAGGATTTCTTGCTCATGTTCTTGGCTTACCCGAGGCTTGCAGAAGTTCCAATCTGTCTTCTTCCTCTGAAATAGCAAGGTAACATAAGATTACCCTTCCTTCTACCGATTTGTTCCAAAAGCATCCATCTAGAGTTGATGGTATAAGGCTTTGTGTCCAAGTTTTGTTTAATTTCCATTTCTAAACTCTGTTTTGCCACCAACACTTCAACTGAACATAACTTTCTTGATTCCGAACCGAATTTCACAAATAAGGTGTCAAAAGAAAGCTAATTAAACCCTCTTTAAGAACCCACAAAGCCACTAAAAATGTTGTGAACTCTGTTTCTGAGCAGAAAATATGTGAGTTTTAAATCTGTGAACCCAAGTGCATTAATCTTAGGAATTGCATTTATAAAAGTTGGGTACTCTGGTTTAGGTTTAATAGGGCAGCTACCCTGCCTTCCAGACTCCCAAAGGTATGAATTGGGGGCCAAGATGTGAATTTTTTACTTGACAAGTAAGTTGAAATTGTTAATAGAACTATATATGTTCTTTTGACTTGTGATTGACTTTTTGACTTCTTTTGACTTGACAAGTAAGTTGACATTGTTAATTGAACTATAAGAAATTGTAGAAGTTGCTTGCTGTACAAGTAATGTTTGACTTGTGATTGACTTTTTGTTGACTAAGTGCCAAAGTTGACTTGAATGATGCAACTTATTTATGTGAGTGGCATCCAATTCTGGAAATTAGATTTAGCATGCATCTGTGAAAACTGATATGCCTGAGGAAGGCAAATGATTTTGGCATGCATTGAAAGTGATTGTTTTGCAATAGAATAAACATTACCTGGGAAATGTATATTTTATATGATCTGTATGAAAAGGACACACTAGGCTGGTTAGGAATCTGTCCGGGATGTAGCTGTCTAGCAACTAGTGAGGAAATAATTCGGTCCGGGAATGATGATCCTAAGGTTCTAACTTGTGCGCACACCGAGGGATGCCCAGGAATGTTAGGTAATTGTCTGTGCCTTATTGGCCAACTTTACTTGAATTGGTAAGTCGATTTTGTCTTGTTTCATTAGATTGCTTTGTGATGGTAAAGTAATGGTTTAGATAAGTTGTACAGGTCCCAGAGGGATTTGGTCTTTGGCATGACTGACCAAAGAGGTATGATGGTATGATGAACATCCTGTTTTGTAAAAACTGTGTATTTGGCTTGACTGCCCAATATGAAGGAAGGATGGTATGATTATGTTAAATTAGGCATTTTCATTTGTGTTTCATATCATGAACTTATCCATGGAAATATCTTGTAATTGAGAATGGAAAGTTAAGAACTACACTTATTTCTTGTGTGTGATTGATAATTGTGAAGGAAGTGCCACTTCTGGGTCACTTCCAGGTACTGAAGGCAGTGAACATCATCTTCTTCTTTCCCATGGAAAACCTGATTATCCCTGGGACTTAGAAAGGATGATTGATGGGTAGCTAGCAGTTAGTGAACTTACTTTTTGGCTGTGACTTATGAGTCACACTTTTTGGATTATGGCCTATGTGCCTGACTGACTACTTGGGCCTGCGTGCCACTACTTGCTGGATTTGTATATCTATATACTATAGACTTAGTATATATCTGCTAGGTTATGCATGGAGGCCCGAAACTCACCTTATCTGATTAGAGTACATATATGTATGCTAGAAATAATTCTAGAGAGTGCGCGAGTGACAAACACGTAACTTCTAGTTTCTTAAGTATGAATAACTAAATGTGAGTAAAAATCCTTGGGAAAGAACTTAACTTTTATCACTTCTAAACCCTAGACCCTAAACTCCAAACCCCAAATCCCAAAACATAAAACCCTAAACCCGAAACTATAAACTGTAAAGCATTAACCATAATCCCTAAACCCTAAACCATAAACCCTAAACCTCAAACCCCAAACCCAAAACCCAAAACCCTAAACCCCAACCCCCAAACCTTAAACCTTAAACCCTAAACCCTAAATCCCAAATTCTAAACCTCAAATCCTAAACCCAAAAACCCTAAACCCTAAACCCTAAACCCTAAACACTAAACCCAAAACCTTAAACCCTAAACCATAAACCATAAACCATAAACCCTAAATCGTAAACCCCAAACCCTAAACCCTAAACTGAAAACACCAAACCCTTAACCCTAAATCTAAAACCCTAAACCCTAAACCCTAAACACCAAACCCTAAATCCTAAATCCTAAACCTTAAACCCTAAATCCTGAACTTCAATCCCTAAACCCTAGACCGGAAAGCCTAAACCCGAAAACCCTAAACCCTAAACCCGAAACTATAAACTCTAAACCTTATACCCCAAACCCTAAACCCTAAACACTAAACCTTAAACCCTAAATGCTAATCGCAATACCTTATACCCTAAGCCCCAAACCCCAAACCCCAAACCCTAAACCCTAAACACGAAATCCTAAACCCTAAACCCTAAATGCTAAATGCCAAACCCTAAATCCTAAACCCTAAACCCAAAAAGATAAACCCAAAACACTAAACCCTAAATCCCAAACCCAAAACCCAAAACCCTAAACCCTAAATCATAAAACCTAAACCCTAAACCTTAAATCCCAACCCCTAAACACTTAACCAAAAACCCTAAACTTTGAAGCATAAAGTCAAACACTAAACCCTAAATCCCAAACACTAAACCTTAAACCCCAAATTCAAAACCCTAAATTGTAAATCATAAACCCAAAACTCTAAACACAAAACCATAAACCCAAAATCCTTAACCCTAAACCCTAAGCCCTAAACCTTAAACCCTAAACCCAAAACCTAAATCCTAAACCCTAAACCCAAAACCTAAGCCTAAACTTTAAACCCTATACCCTAAACCCCAAACCCTAAACCTTAAATTCTAAACCATAAATCCTAATTCCTAAACCCCAGACTCTAAACCCTAAACCCTAAATCCTAACCCTAAACGCAAAACCCTAAACCCTAAGCCCTGAACACTAAACCCTAAACCTATAACCCTAAATCCTAAATCCTAATCCCTAAACCCTAAACCCTAAATCCCAAACCCTAAACACTAAACCCTGAAGCTTAGACCCTTAACCTTAATCCATAAACCCTAAACCCTAAATCCCAAAGCCAAAATCGTAAACTCTAAACCCCAAACCCCAAACCCTAAACATCAAATACTAAACCCTAAACCCTGAACTGCAACCCCCAAACCCTAAAACCCAAACCCCAAAACTCTAAACCCTAAGTCGAAACCCTTAAACTTGAAACCCTAAACCCTAAATTCTAAACCTTAAATCCTAAACCCTAAGCCCTGAACCCTAAATCCAAAACCCTAATCCCTAAATCTCAAACCCTAAACAATAAACCCTAATCTCCAAACCTTAAACCCTAAACCCCAATACCTAAACCCTAAACCCCAATCTCGATACCGTAAATCCTAAACACTAAACCATAAATCCTAAACATGAAACCCTAAACCCTAAACCCTAAACCCTTAGCCCTAAATCCCAAACCCTAAACTCTAAACCGAATCCATAAACCCAAAACCCTAAACCAAAAATTCCAAAGCATATGCCCAAAACCCCAAACCTTAAACCGTGAACTCCAAACCCTAAGCTCGTACCCCAATCGCATACCCTAAACCCTAAACCCCAATACATAAAACGTAAACCATAAACCGTAAACCTTAAATTGCAAAGCCTAAAACCTAAACTCTAAACCTGAAACTGTAAACTATAAACCCTAAATCGAAAACCCTATACCATATACACTAAACCCAAAACCCCAAACCCTAAACCCAAAGCCCTAAACCCTAATCTCTAAATCCAAAACCCCAAACTCTAAACCCTAAATGCTCATTCCCAAACACTAAACACTAAACCCTAAACCGTAAACCATATACCAAAAACCCTAAACACGAAAACCCAAAACCCAAAACCCTAAACCCATGCTAGGCTGTAAGTACAAAAATATTGCCATGAGCATTGCGTTTACAAAGCAAGATGATACGTTCTTCTGAAATTCTTATTGATATTGTATAAGGTTGAATTCATTGTGATATATATCCCTTGACTGCATTGAAATCCTTTTTAAGAAAAGTTATGTCATGACCCCCGTTTAGCGGACCGTGACCGGCACAGACACAGGGAATATCCCTGTGCCTGTAAGCCTTATCACCTAATTGACGAAAATATCTATTATTGAAAAATACATCCACATGCAGTATAATACCATGGCTATACCGAAATAGTGGCCTATCCTAGGCAAGAAAATCCACGGCCAGTGCCGCTTCAGGATATAGATATAGGAAAACACACATAATATTTATGACCTGTGTACGGGCTACACATCCGAAGATGTTGCCTATCTTGTTCACATGCAATAGATATATGTATATATATCTTTAGAAAACAAATTTTCTCTATATCACAGTAAAATAAATCCTGATGTTTAAGGTGTGTGAAGCTGACAGTTCTAGATTTAGTAATACAATCTAATTGGGTACGTCTACCCTTTACTTTATGATACAATAATAAAGTAACTTAAATTACAATTACACTTTATTCACCCATATGAACAAGTTGTGGGCCTTGGAAAGTGTTGCTCAACCCTCGTTCCACCGAGACTTCTTCCACCTGTACTTAACTTGTCTCTGTGTAGTAAAAATGAGGTGTGAGTCTTAACCACGCGACTGAGTGAGGACTCTCCCATCCCCTGCGCAAGGTGGGTACCATAGCACTGGGCTTGGGAGTCATACACAACCACATGCAAAAACAACTAGTTACTGTTGTTAGCATACATTCTTGGTGATCACACAACAAAAATTTCACCCAAACACTCACATGCATTAAATAACTATAAACATGCAGCAGTTTATTCCACGTCATCTATCAGCAAGTAAACATGTAACATATAGTGCCGGCTTTTACCTACCGGTCTTCTCACGTTTCAGCATGTCTGAATCAAACAAGACGTGTGGTGACGTAATCCTGTACGTTACCACTACGTTGCACAATCAGCAATTATTGGAAAACACAGATAATTTGTACATACACACAGATAATTTGTACATACACACAGATACTAAACATACATCTACTTAATCTCCCCAACACTAGGGTATCTACTAGCCACTGCGTGACTTTCCCACTTCGAACCCGTGCCCTCGGGTTGCTGGCCACCAAGTGGCAAAACATACTTAACCCATTCACTTGGGTACTAGTCACCTCGTGACACTTCTGTTAACCAAACACAATCAACTTCTATCTATCAAGCAACTGACGCATAGCCACCACGTGGCACATCCCGAGCCCTTGCTGCGGGGCAATAGCTTGAGCCCACTCGTCCATTACCCAACCAAGCCACAATGGGGGGCACGGCACGACGTCTCAAAGCCTGGCCACTGATTCACCCTGGACTATCTCAACATGATGATTTCTCTTCTACAAGATCAGGCTCACGGTGCACCCGTAGATTCCTCCCGTGTCTCCTTATCTTGGTCTCGCATATTAATAAGATTCTTTGTATCTTTCTCGAAGGATCAACAATTCCTCTCCTTATCAATATGTACAAGTATCCTCAACAGGATATAACTCATAAACCCGTCCAGATGCACTCTCTAAGCCTCAAGCTATCGTCATAGCAATGTAAAACCTTTCTGACCCTATTGCCAGGATAGGGCAATGACCATCGTCATGGTGATTATATAACTGAGGTTTCAAGTGCCATCTGACGTTGTTCTAGTCGATATCACACATCGCTAGCATAACCAAATCTGAAACCCACCAATAACTCCCTTCGCATGATTATAATTTAAGTCACCGTCGTGACGAGTTTCCAAAATAAAAGTTTAGTCCTTCCGTACAAGGACTCTTGCCATCGTCGTGGAAAGGATTTAATAAAATACCCATCATGCCTCCGGACTGTATTAGTTGGATTTGTAACACACCAATCATAGCAAACAGTTACTCTCTACTCCTATGTCTTCCTATCTAAGCTACTTTCCACAACCTATTTTCTAGTTCTTTTATTCTTTTAGTATTCTATACGTCTAGCTAACACATATCAGACAAGCAGAAAATGTACATACTCATGTAATCCGCACAAGCATACAACCCTAGGAGCAGAGATGGAAGAACCCTCACCTTGGCCAACCTTCCATGCAATCCTCTCGTGTAACTTTAGGCTCCTCGGAGTTCTTGTTGCACTCTGTTGCGTACCGTTGTTCCTATAAGAACAACATTTACTTCATTAAAGTTATTGCTTAACTTAACTCGTTATTTATCTTTCCATTACTCTCACATGTAGTCCATGGTTGCCACAGAGTCAAGCTCTTGGTCTTATCGGACTTCTCTATCCCGACTTATGCGTATCCTTCCTCTGACACTAGACTTACTCGAATATAACAATCTTCTTGAGTGCTTCACATACTTGGATTTGAGTATTAGACCTATATCTAAGATGTATTTGCATCTAACGAAGCTTATCTAGCTTGGTTGGAAGGGACCCAAATTCTAGGAAGGTCTAAGCATTTTAATTCAACTTGTGTTCCTACTTGGGTTCTAAGAAATCTAGTTTCTAAACCTCAATATACCTCCAATTTATTCTACTTGGGATCTAAGAAATCTAGTTTCTAAACCTCAATATACCTCCAATTTATCCCACTTAAGGTTTCCTGAAGTTTGTGAACGAATAAGGTTGAAATTCCCGAAGTTAGGCCTAATTGGTTACGCAAGTTTCCATACTAGAGAAACAAGAAGGTACTTAGCGTGATTTAATCCTCAAAAACATGTTTACGAGTGTTCTAGGGTGTTTAGGATTGAAGAGAGGGTGTTCAGAGCTCTCAATTCGCCCTAAAAATGGGCTTGGGGCAAGCCAAGCAGGGACCGGGCACTGCTGCGCCAAGTTGCTGCCTTGGTAGCCCTTGGCCAACCAGCAAGTGGACGCTGCAGCGCCAGCTCGCAGCACAGCAGCGTTTTTGCTGTGCTGTGGCTGGTTTCAACCACCTTTTCGGCCATCTACCGATCCGGCTTCGATTCCACTTTTCACGGGTCTTGTTCTCCTACATATATACTACATTTAGGAAGTCCTACAACTCAAATTCAACTCCGATTCGTCGCCAAATCGTTGATTGTTGGAAATTGAGAAAAATGGGTATTATAAACCCCAAACTCTTCCAACATCAAATCCGGCCAAATCCAACGATCTAGCCTCGAATCCTAACCTTGATGAGTGTTCAAGAACACTTTAGAAAAATTATTCTACCCTCGAATCCGCCCAAACTCGGATTCTCTACTCAATTCCAAAAATGAAGAAAATGGGAACTTGGAGAGAATCGGGCGTTGTACCAACCTTAACTCGAGAGATTGAGACGAGGAAGATGATGAGGATGATCTCCGGCTCCTCCTCCAACTCCGGCTTTCCGGATTCCGACGAGATTCCCACCGGATTTCCTCCCCCATCCAAGCCCTAGCTCCCTCTCTCTCTCTTCCCCCTCTCTCTCCTTTCCTTCTCTTTCTTTCTTCTTTGTTTCTTCTTTCCATAGCTCCCTCTTCCCTTTTTTTTCTTTCCTTTATATTTTTCTTTCTTTGTTTCTTTCTTTTTCCAAACCCCATATATCCCCCTCTTACTAAATAATAATAAAAATAAAATCATTATATTAAAAATAATTAAAATAAAATAATTAATAATAAATAATAACAAATTTGTATTTTTTATTTAATCCCTTTCCCTACTTAATTCAGGTTTCAAATTTCTTAGGTCCTAAATTAAATCTAAAAATTTATTTTCTACCTCTGTTCTTTCCCTTTTTATTTTATTTCAAACCTCGAAAAATTTTCTCGATATTATAATCTTTGAAAGAAAATTTTTCCTTTCCAGTTTCTTTTAACTTTCATACTTTTTTCTATATTCTTTTTACGGTTTTAATTCCTAGCCCCGGAATAAATCTTTCTTAAATCCTCGAAATTTTAAATAAATCATTCTTTAATCCTCGAAATTTTCCGGGGTATTACAAGTTATTTGTGCAAGACATAGGATATCGTTAAAAAAGTTAACATTCAAACAATGCACAATAGTGAACAATGTAAGAGATCAAAATTGCTCAAACATACCAAATTACAATTAATGTTGTAGTAAATCTGCTATAACTTTTAGAATCACAATAATAAAGCATACATGTAATTAAATAGACCAAGGATTTCCAATAAGCTAAAAGAAGAGTACCATGGGTAGTTAAATTAAAATTACCTACGCAACATTCATACGAAAATTAAGTAGATAACATTTACATGTAAAATATATTCAGAACTTAGGAATTGAAGAGACTAATATATTCAAACAGAAACGAATTAAGCGAGTTAAAGTAGATATTGTCACAAATGTTAAATCTAATTTACATTTTGGAACACTTTTCTAAAGACGACATTTGTAGTGGTTTATATGCGGATTAAAGTGATTTTATTCTTTTGAACCCGTACATTGCGCGGGTTGCGTCTACATATATGTATATATTATTTTGAATAATACGTTAAAAAATTCATGTGATACGTTGTATCTATTAAATAAATAAACATTAAAATCATACTAACTAAAGCAATAAATATAAGCGTTTTTTAATAACAATGAAAAATTAACTAATTTATTCTCAAATAATGTGGAGGAAACATGTAACACCCTCTTATCCTAAGGTCCATTTTTAGTTGATTAATAATATATATATGTATAATTACATAGGATAAGTGTGTTACTAATTCTTCTACCCGAGTAATTTTTAAAACTTTTATCAAGTTATTACAAAGTATTCATTTCGGTTCGAGTCATCACTCTCGGGTTCTATCCTGATTCTTATAGCGGAAGAAAAATATAAAATCAGGAAACAAATTAAAACATTCATACACATGAGGGACCATCTTTTACATAAATATATATATAGTGTGATAATAGTATTTATATAAGTTAGTCAATCTTGGGAACCGGAGGCAACAATCCTGCCACTCAGGTTCCCTCCAAAAAGACCATGTCAGAACAATCACAAGTCTCATGAAGTCTATTTGTGAGAAGCTCCTATGATGCATGTCAAAATGACTAAAACTAGTGGGGGTTCGTACCCATCTACCTCAAGCTCCAATCCCCATCAGTCACCTATTCATCTGATACATGCCAACATTGAGTGAGAATAAATCTCAGTAGGTATAGCAATCTAAGTTTAAAAACTACTGGCATGTACCACCGTATTCTTTACGGAAAATCATTGCATTCTTATTCTTTATAAAATATGAAAACTTTAACTATTGGATGTAACATAACTTTCTTTTACCTGACGTCATGCTTATCCAGTCATGACTAAAACATATGTGCTGAGCATACTACGGCTGTACAGATAAGAGATATAGAGAATTTCAAATAAATCATACCTCATCTTGTAACATGATCCATCTTATACATATATGGAATTAAGAGCAACATATAATGACACATCAATGTCAAATCAAAGAGAAAACAAGAGTCATCGGGAGTGCCGCCCAGCGACCAACTCCACGTACCCCTACAGCACACATGAATGAAAACAATTCTCTTTGTGGTAGCTTGCCACAACTCTAGTACAATCTGAGGCGTCCCTCAGCCGGATCCGAGTACTAATTGGACCAATGTATCCCAAAGGCCCTGACCATCGTATCCCGAATGGCCATTACCCAAATAGAAGTTTATCACTGTATCCCAATGATCCGAGCCATCGTATCCCGAATGACTCCCTTCTATATTGGTTCATCTCATGGGATCACTACCTTCATCAAAAGATAGATCACACCCGCCCCGAATTATAGGATTTGGTTAATGTATCCCAATAACCCAGACCATCGTATCCCGATGACCGTTTCCCATTCTTGTTCGGGCCATGAGGCTATGGAATCACCACCCTCTGTGGTGGATCATTTCCTCGGTACGCTAGTCACTAATGCAATCGCTAGGGTAATGAAGCCTAAGCCATGATTATGCCTAATTCTAAGTACGTGACCCTCTAAATGGCCATGAGAGTTCACTAACTTAGAATTTGCAATCAACACGGGTTTTCAAAATAATTTAATTAAGTCTTTTCCGTGGGACAACCAATGACTGTCCCATACCAACCACCAGTCATCCAAACATAAGCTTCACTCTCCCTAGAATTGCACTAGAACTACCCCCTCATTTCTCTATCCTTCTTGCTCTAATTCCCTTTTTAAAATCCAATGACCAATCCATCATGTTAATCTTTATCTAGGATGTTGTTTGAGCTTTGAAATGACACTTAAAAGTTGGTTAAACTCATTTAAAGAAGTTGAAGGAGAGAGTGAAGGTCACTTGAAGTGGAAGAAGGAAATTCATTTGAAATAAGTAAAAGGTTGAGTCTTAGGAATAATTCCAAAAGAAGATATAAAACTCATTAGCTATGAGGGAACAAAGTTCAATTGAAATAGGAGAAGAATTGAGTCTTAAAAGAGGATAATAATGAGTATTAAACTCATTTTAGTTGAAGGAAAAGAAACCATTCAAATTAAGGAAGAAATGACAACTTTTCAAAACTAGAATCTTGGTGGTGTGTAAACAGAACCGCTAACTTTCGAGGCAATGCCCAGAAAATCTAACCATTGTAATTTTCAGTAAAAATGCAACTTAGAAAGATTAGGATGTTAGCTTTCATATGGCTTTGGAATCACTCGAATCCATCAAGTAACCAATTCAGAAAACACATTTAAACATAGAAAGGTCAGATTCAAAACAACATACAATATTTGGCAAGCTTCATTAAAATAGTCATATCTCCTTCCATACTTAACGAAATGATTTGGTTCTTCTTCCTAAATCAACCTTAGACATAACATATTCTTATTATCAATTCATTTCAGCAAGGATTTGAGCCATTTAAGAGCAGTAATTTAAAAACAGTAGCCAATCATACAAAAACTCTGCATCAGTTTAGAAAACAGAACCGCAGACTTTCGAGGAAATTTCCAGAAGATCTTACCGTTGGATATTTTTGGAAAAATACAATTTACAAAGCTTAGGATGTTAGCTTTCCTATGGCCTTGGAATCACTTAAATCCATCAAGTAACGAATTCAGAAAACACGTTTAAACAGAGTAAGGTCAAATTCAAAAACTCTGATTTTGACAATAAACATGTTCCACGAATTTCTTGTGTCTTATACCATCAAAGATTGGTGTTTTTAGACGAACATGATGAACAAACTCAAACTCTAAACTCAAATCTCTAGCCCAGCAAAATCTCAGCACAACCAACAATTAAAACATCCAATAGAAATGTTGAAAAACTAAGAATGCAAGTTTATGCCTCCATTATCATCAAAATGAAGAAATATATCAATGAGCTTCAAAAATCACATCAAGAATGGAGGAAGATTGCTTCACCTACCTTTGATGGATGAATGTAGATGAAGATGAAGCTTCAAAATGGTCACTTGAGTGTTGCTCCGGTCACCGGCCACCGGATTCCGGCCACCCACCACCTAGAATCCCCAAGTTTCTCCTTCAATGGCTTCCTAGGGCTTGAGGGCACTCTTCTCCCTTTTCTTTGGTGTGGGTGTCGACTAAATGGAGAGAATGGGTGTGTGTATCGACGGTGAGGGTCTTTGGGGGGTTTAGGGGTGTTTTTGTGGTGTTTTGGCTATTATGCCCTCCTCATTAAATTCCCTTTTCATCTTGGTCCCCCCTTTTTTTCTCCTTTATCAATTTGTTTTTCCACCACACCTTGAAAATTCCTTTTCTACTAGAGTCCCAAAATTTCTAATTTTCTTTTCACTAAAATCCCCAACACTTAATTAAATTTCTATATGCAACTAATGCATTAAACAATTTCACACACAAGCATTTTAAATTAAATCACATAATTACCAACCATCTACTTAATTAATCTAATTTACAATAAATGGGTGTTACAAAACACAATAAAAAACAATCAAAACTTCACGGCTTTCTTATTTATTTAACTAGTTTTTGGCCCGTGCACATGCACGGGAAATTATTAATGTTTTTATAATAGTAATGTCAAACATTATATATCATTCATAATGAATAATGGAGACCTAACATATATGTATCAATTTAGATGGTACTACGAAGACATATACTTATGTAATAGGCTAAATGAATATTTAAATTTTAGAACTCTGACCAAGTTTACCTTATATTAATGTAGTAATGTTTTATTTGACTCTAAAATAAGTAATCTACATTTATTAGCATTATCTGCAAGAATATATTATTTTCTATATATATCAATTTTAGTCTCAGTCTGTAATTTGCAATAATATCTGCTTTGGAAATTAGTTACGTGTTTAATAATGAATTATTAACTCAATTGGAAATTAAAAATGAAGTTAATTTCAGGTTTTTTACTTTTAATATGTATATTAATTAATTGACAAAGATAATTATGGATTTCATGTCAATCCGCTACTTTTCAATCTAATTTTTCTAAATCTTACATTTCAGACTTTCAACTTTTATCCTCTGATTGTTCATTAATTTGACTATTAAATTCTATTTTTGATAAATTATGAAACCTACATTATAATTTTTAATAAATTTTAAAATCTGTTTTATCTCAACCATAAAAAAAAAACTCTATTTTATCTCTTACAATTTTCTAATTTAAATACGGTCCCTCAGATTTAATGCTGGATTTTTAATCAAGAAACTAATAAATTATTAAAATAAAAATAAAAATTAGATTCCAAATATGAATCCAAAATTTTAATATATTGTAATTTAACGTGATTTTATGCTAAAAAAATTGTTCTGTGCATTTAAACTTTTTTAATATTATGAAAATAGAAAGGCAATATGAATTAAGATTTAAATTTTTGTAATACCCCGGAAAATTTCGAGGATTAAAGAATGATTTATTTAAAAATTTTGAGGATTAAAGAAGGATTTATTCTGGGGCTAGGAATTAAAATCTTAAGAAGAATATAGGAAAATTATGAAAGTTAAAAAAAACCGGAAAGGAATTTTTTTTTCGAGGACTGTAATACCCGAAAATTTTTTTTGAGGTTTAAAATAAAATAAAAAGTAAAAGAAAAGAAGTAGAAAAAAAATTTTGGGATTTAATTCGGGACCTAAGAAATTAGAAACCTGAATTAAATAGGGAAATGGATTAAGTTAAAAATACATTTTAGTTATTTATTAAATTATTTATTATTATTTTCAGATTTTATTATTAATATTATTATTATTATTATTATATGTTAATTTTAATTAAATAAAAGAAAAGAAAGAAAATAAAAGGGAAAAAGAGAGAGGGATGGAGTTACGGGGAAGAAGGAGAGGGAGAAGAGAGAAAGAGGGAGCTAGGGCTTGGATGGGAGAGCAAATCCGGCGGGAATCTCGCCGGAATCTGGCGAGCCGGAATTGGAGGAGGAGCCAGAGATCATCCTCGTCTCAATCTCTCGAGTTAAGGTTGGTATAACGCCCGATTCTCTCCAAGTTCCCATTTTCTTCATTTTTCTTCATTTTTGGATTTGAGTTGAGAATCCGAGTTTGGGTAGATTCGAGGGTAGATTAATGTTTCTAAAGTGTTCTTGAACACTCATTGGGGTTAGGATTCGAGGCTAGATCGTTGGATTTGGCCGGATTCGAAGTTGGAAGAGTTTGGGGTTTATAAAACCCATTTTCCCCAATCTCGAACGATCAACGATTCGGTGACGAATCGGAGTTGAATTTGAGTTGTAGGACTTCCTAAATGTAGTATATATGTAGATGAACAGAACCCGTGGGGTGCGGAGTCGAAGCCGGGGGCAGATGGGGGCCGGAACGAGCCCAAACCAGCCCACAGCACAGCAAATGAATTGCTGTGCTACGAACCGGTGCTATAGCGCTAGCTCTCTGGTGTACCAAGAGCTGCTAGGCAGCAGCTCGGCGCTATAGCGCCAGGCCTCTGCCCAGCATGCCCAAAATTCATTTTTTTGCAAATCTGCGGCGTCCGAACCTTCTACTTTTAATCCTAAACTTCTTAGAACACCACCAACCATGTCTTTAAGGATCAAAATCATTCCAAATGTCTTCTTGTCCCTCAAGAATAGAAACTTACGAGTAAACTAAGTCCAACTTCTTGAATTTCAACCTTAAACTGTCACAAACTTTAGGCAACCTTAAGTGGGATAAATTGGAGGTATATTGAGGTTTAGAAACTAGATTTCTTAGAACCCGAGTAGGAACACAAGTTGATTTAAAATGCATAAACCTTCCTAATATTAGGATTTCATCCAACCAAGCTAGATAAACTTTCTTAGATGTGAATACAAGTTAGATAGAGGTGTAGTACTGAAATCCAAGTATGTGAAACACTCAAGTAGAGTGTTATACGCGAGGAAGTCAAGTGTCCGAGGAAGGATACGCATAAGTCAGGATAGAGAAGTCCGATAAGACCAAGAGCTTGACTATATGGCAACCAGGGACTACACATGAGAGTAATGGAGAGATAAAGAGCAAGTCAAGCTAAGTAATAATCTTAATGAAATAAATGTTGTTCTTATAGGAACAACGACACGCAAAAGAGTGCAACAGGAACTTCGAGGAGACTAAAGTTACAGGAGAGGATTGCATGGAAGGTTGGCCAAGGTGAGGGTTCTTCCATCTATGCTCCTAGGGTTGTATGCATATGTGGATTACATGAGTATGTATATTCTCTGCTTGTCTGGTATGGGTTAGCTAGAGGTATAGAATGCTAAAAGATTAAAAGAACTAGAAGATAGGGTGTTGAAAGTAGCTTGAAAAGGAAGACATAGGAGTAGAGTGTAACTGTTTGCTATGATTGGTGTGTTACAAATCCAACTCATACACTCCGGAGGCATGATGAGTATTTTATTATATCTTTTCCACAACAGTGGCAAGAGTCCTTGTATGGAAGGGCTAAAGTTTATTTTGAAAACTCGTCACGACGGTGACTTAAATTAAAATCATGCAAAGTGAATTATTGGTGGGTTTTGGATTTGGTTATGCTAGCGATGTGAGACATCGACTAGAACAACGTCAGATGGCACTTAAGACCTCATTTTTATAATCACCATGACGATGGTCATTGCCCTATCCTGGCAATAGGGTCAGAAAGGATTTATATTGCTATGACGATAGCGTGAGGCTCAGAGAGTGCATCTGGACAGGTATATGAGTTATATCCTGTTGAGGATACTTGTACATATTAATAAGGAGAAGAATTGTTGATTCTTCAGGAAAGATACAAAGAATCCTATTAATATGTGAGACTAAGGAAAGGAGACATGGGAGGAACCTACGGGTGAACCGTGAGCCTAGCCTAGTAAAAGAGAAATCGTCCTGTGGAGTTGGTCCAGGGTGTGTTAATGGCCATGCTTCGAGATGTCGTGCCGTGCCCGCCATGTGGCCTGGTTGGGTAATGGATGAGTGGGCTCAAGCTATTGCCCCGCAGCAAGGGGTCAGGACGTGTCACGAGGTGGCTACGTATCAGTTGTTAGATAGATAGAAGTTAATTGTGTTTGATTATTAGAATTGTCACGAGGTGACTAGTACCGAGTGAATGGGTTAAGTATAATTGCCACATGGTGGCCAGTAGCCCGAGTGCACGGGTTCGAAGTAGAAAATCCACGTAGTGGCTAGTGGATACCCCAGAGTTGGGAAGATTAAGTAGATGTATGTTTAGCATCTGTGTGTATGTACAAATTGCTTGTGTTTGCATATAATTGTCAATTGTGCAGCGTAGTGGTAACGTACAGGATTACGTCACTGCACGTCTTGTTTGATTCAGACATGCTGAAACTTGAGAAGACCGGTAAGTAAAAGCCGGCACTATATGTTATATGTTTACCTGCTGATTCATGATGTGGAATAAACTGGTCCATGTTTAAAGTTATTAAATGCATGTGAGTGTTTGGGTGAAATCTCTGATTGTTGTGTGATCAACTAGAATGTATGCTAATAACAGTAACGGGTTATTTTTGCATGTGGTTGTGTATGACTCCCAAACCCAGCGCTATGGTACCCGCCTGGCGCCGGGGATGGGAGAGTTCTCACTGAGTTGCGTGGTTAAGACTCACACCTCATTTTTACTACACAGAGACAGGTTAAGTACAATGTGGAAGAAGTCTCGGTGGAGTGGGAGTTGAGCAACGCTTTCCAAGACACACAACTTGTTCATGTGGGTGAATAAAGTGTAATTGTAATTTTATTTACTTTATCATTGTATCATAAAGTAAAGGGTAGACGTACCCAATTGGACTGTATTACTAAATCTAGAACTGTCAGCTTTACACACCTTAAATATCAGGATTCGTTAGATTACTATGCAGGAAAAACTTGTTTTCAAAATATATATCTATATATATATATATATATACATATATCTGTTGCATGTGAATAGGATAGGCAGCATCTTCAGATGTGTAGCCAGTACACAGGTTATATATTATGTGTGTTTTCCTATATATATATCCTGAAGCGGCACTGGCCGTGGATTCGGTGTAGCCATGGTATTATACTGCATTTGGATGTATTTTCAATAATAGATATTCTATCAATTAGGTGATAAGCCTTACAGGCACAGGGATATTCTCGGTGTCTGTGCTGGTCACGGTCCTCTAAACGGGGCTCGTGACAATTTTATAATTATAACCAATTTGACGTTATATTAAACTATAAATATTTATTTTGACTTTAAAATAATTAATCTTCATTTATTAGCATTTTGAATGAGAATATATGATTTGATATATATAATGTAACTGTCGTTTTTGGCTCAGACAATTGTAATTTTAAATTAGGACCGCAAGGGGTCTTAACCTTGGGGGAGTTGTCCTTAGGTGATGAACCTAGGTGCCTACGTACCCTTCGGGAGGGACCAAAGTCCACGTAGTTCGTCATGGGGGACGTCTATAGGAGCCGTTAGTCGAGGTCGTTACCTGAATTGGGCCGTGTGCGACTAAGACGTGCCTAAGTTACTCCGGGCGGGCGAGCCGCTCTTAAGAGGTTGCCTTAGCGGGAGAGAGCTACGGTCTCTGAGGGCTACTAGAAGTCCTGTAAATGGTATGCTCCTAGACAGAGGTGAGTTGGCCGGAGGCTGGCCAGAGGCTGACCCTACGACTGAGTTCGTAGAGTGCAGAAGGACCGCACTGGAAATCTGAGAGTGTTAGAGATGTAACGGGAGAGGTGTAGTAATACTGCAAGATGCGTATAGTTCTGCCAGGTCTGATCCATAGTCCGTCGAGTGGGGGCCTATTTATACTTGTGTGGGGAGATCTTGCTCAACCCACGACCTGGTGGGACGTGGCTCGTCCCACGAGGATTGTGGAGATCCCACGTCTGGTTGAGGGGAAACTCCATGAGTAGGCGTGGGCGAGGGCCACGTAACTGATAGGTGAGTGGTGCCACGTGTCTTCAATGAGGTCTGAGGCTGTGCATCTAGAACATCAGTGCCACGTGTCCCAAGGTGGAATATTTCGTAGTTACATAAGTCCCCCAAGTCTACGGGTGTCAGACGCCCGTGGACTTAAGTTTTGTAGTATGTTAGATACTTAGGAATTTTTCGCTGCCTCTATGTGTGGGACGGCTCGTCTGACTGTCGAACTAGGCTCTTTCCTGTCGTTGCATGAGAAGAAGGAGATGTCTTGGAGAGGACACGCGTCCAGTTTTGGATGGTTGGACGCTTGGCTTCCCCAGCAAGTTTTAGAGCCGTCTCTATAGAAAGTACGCGACTTACCGAGGTAAAGTCATCATTGCTTAGAGGGGTATTTCTCGAAATGCCCTTTGATGGCTAGTGGGAAAAATCGAAAGGTCAGGGGTCGTCAGGTCATTTCTTTCAGTTTCAGAATTGCTTCGTTTTCGTGCCTCTTGGTTGGGCTGCAAAATGTCTATTGGGCCTCCTTTTATTCCCCATTGTTTTGCGAAACCTTTCTCCGAACTTTCGACCTTACGATCTATTGACCTTGCGATTTTCGATTTCCCGTTGTCCAACGAATGGCTTCTGCTAGCACTGTCGTTTCCGTATGTTCTTCCTTGGACCCGGATTTTGAACAGTCCCTCCTGTTGGTGGCTACGGAGGGAGTCATGGAGAGGGTGGACGCTCTCATTATGTCGCGGGACTCCGCGGATCTTCGAAGGTTCTTTCCGAGGAGGATGGGACACTGGCGACACCTCCTCGGACTATCTCCGTGGGTTGGTACTCTGCAGAGATGGAGATGCGTTCATCGATAAACGTATCAGCGGCAGATGCAGGTGTGGTTTCGCGGGTGTTACCTGGGGCCGGTATCCAGAAGGTGTGGGTGGAGCATTTTGCTCCATCGTTCCCAGAGGGCTATGAGATAAAGCCAATGGGGGAGGAAGAGACAATTCTCTAGAGCGACGGTGTCGGCTTCGTTCTTCCTCTTTGCGTCCCCTATAATGCTGCCTTTCTTCCTCCATTTTCTGGTTTCGTGGAGGCCATGCTCAATCTGCTGAACGTCTGTCCTGCACAACTGACCCATAATGTTTGGTCAATACTCAGTGTTTTCGACAGGTTCTGTCGGTCACACAAGTTGGAGGTTCTCCCAAATGTGTTTCTCTCTCTTTACCACGTCCGCGAGGCACACGGAAGGGTATGTTTTCAGTCGCATGCCAAAGGCTTTACCATCACCGACCTACCAGGTACCAACCACGCCTGGAGGTCGTATTTTTTCAAGGTAGTCCCTAAGAAAGGCTTTTGCTCGCCTTGGATTCGTCTGACCGACTGGCGTCCGTGCTTCCCGCTCAAGTGGTCCAATCCCGTTCTCTGGGTTCGATATGACCGCGAGGAGTACGAAGAGACGGCCTTCGAATTTTTGAAGGGGGCCACAGTTTCGGGCGCAGCTCTGGATGAGTCAATGTTGGTGAGTTTGTTTTTCCTGTCTTCATCTTCTTACCGAGGCTTGGACGCTTTTCTTTCGTAGGGCTGACTCTAGGCGGAATACAGGGGAGGCTGAATCTTCCACCGAGTTCTCAGAGCCGAAAGCGTGAGCGGTTGGATGTTGCTATTTCGCCCTTGGGGGCAGATGAAGACGCCGAGGCAGGCGGAGATCCCATGGGAAAAGGTGTCGTAGCTCCGAATCAGGTGGGTGAGACCGGCTTGACTCGTCTCAACCGTAGGAAGGTTCCTTACACCCCTATACCCCCTGAAGAGAAGCCTGTCCGACTTCTGGGTGAGGGTGTCTCTTTTAGAAAGAAATTGATCCCGTTTGAGGTGGAGCGGGTCATCATGGCTCGTCAACATTATCCTCTCGATTATGGGGATGATTATGTTTTAGAGCGAATGGCCAGGGAGACCACGTTGTTGCTAAGTCGTCTGGTGGGCTTCGCGTATCAGCGGGAGCTTGAGGGGGTAGGACGCTTTTTCCTTTGATTCTAATATGCTCCGTTGGTGGTGACTGATCCTCTTCTAACCTTGTGCAGGGAGTTATTGAGGAGTTGCTGGAGGAGAACACACGGCTGGCTGCTCGAGTGGAAGAGCTGGAAGGCGACCTTCAAGAAGGCAAGGCTAGCGCCCTGCGGGCTCGGCGTCGGGAGTTTCTGCATTTTGCGAATTATGGGATGCAGAACGGCATAGCCCAGTTGGAAGACTTGATGGGCATCTCAGTTCCTCCGGACGTTAGGGCTAGGATGAATCCTTCTTGGGAGAATATCGGCGGAGAGTTTCGCGTTCGTGCTCAAGGTGATTCTCCTTTGAGGATCAAGGATTACGAGGTGCCCCCGAATCCTCAAAGGGATCCGCCACAGTCGGATGAACCTCCGCATCTACCAGGGGATGCTTAAGACCGTCGTTCTTGTTGTTTTGTAATTTCGGGGCGATAGTCCCTTTGTAATCTTGGGGCGACAGACCCCTCAAGTGATTATAAGGAAATTTTGAGCACGAGAATTGGTCAATCGTATTGCATTTCATATTCTTCTAAACACATAGCGTAACTGTCTCGGGACTGAAACGAGTTAGTAGTACATTTGTCTTGGGACCAAGACAAGGCAAGAGGCATTCGTCTTGGGACTAAGACGTGTTGAAATGCTTGCGAGTTTGGCCTTTGGACTAAGGCGTAGAGAAATATTATTGAGCGAAATATTTCTTGAGGCTGCTGGCATTCCAAGTATTTGGGACGTGTTCGCCTGTTAGGTGTGCTAACTTGTATGCGTTATGCGAGGCGATGCCAACGACCTTGTACGGGCCTTCCCAATTGTGGGCGAGCATGCCGTGTTGGGAGTCGCGCCTATTGTTTATCGCTGTACTCATGACCAAGTCACTTTTTTCGAATTTCCATGGTTGGACGCCCCGGTTGTACTTTTGTGCAAGCAATTGCTTGTAGGCGATGTTTCTATGTGTTGCCACTTCCCTTCACTCTTCGACCGCGTCAAGGTTGACCAGTAGGCTTTCCGGATTTGTGTCAGAGTAGTTGAGCACCCGATCTGAGAAAACTCCGATGTCGGATGGAACGATTGCTTCCTGCCCGTACGTCAGAGCAAAAGGGGTTTCTCCTGTAGTTGTGTATACTGTGGTTCTATATGACCACAACACCGACGGGAGTTCGTCCACCCATCCTTCTTTTGTGTCCGTCAATCGTTTTTGTAGCCCTTTGAGGATGATGCGGTTGGCTCTCTCTGTTTTCCCATTGGTCGCTGGGTACTCGACTAAAGTAGCTCTGTGGTCTACACTCCATTCTTTGCAGAAATCTTCGAACTTGTCGTTGATGAATTGTCAACCGTTGTAGGGGATCAGCGTGTGCGGGGGACCGAAGCGAGTGACAATGTTCCGCCAAAGGAAGTTTTGAACATTTTGGGATCCAATGGTGGCCAAGGGTTCGGCTTTGATCAACTTGGTAAAGTAATCGACGCCCACGATGAGGAATTTTCGCTGCAGTGTACCCTGAGGGAGGCGGCCTAGAATATCCATGCCCCACGTGTAGAAGGGCCAGGGAGACTCGATAGGCTTCAGCTCGTCGGGAAACTGGTGTATGAACGAGGCGTGGCGCTGACATTGGTCGCAATGGGCGACCAAGGCTTCTGAGTCGGCTCTCATTGTTGGCCTATAGAATCCGGAGCGCAGGGCTCGCTTTCGGAGGGCTCCCGCGGACTGGTGTGTGCCGCATACGCCTTCGTGGATTTCTTGTAGCACGTAGCTTGCTTCTTCGGCTGAGATACACCGAAGGTGTAGGGATGAAAATCCCTTTTTATATAGGTCGTCCCCCCAGACAAAGTATCAAGCTGCTTGCCTCCTCATTTCCCGAGCGAGTTCTTTGTCTGTAGGCAGGGTGCCCACCGTTATATATGCCCTGATGGGGGCCATCCAGGAGTCGTCGATTGTAATCGACAACACCTCTAGGTTTATGCTTGGCGTGCGAAGCGTGGTTCGCAAGACCGTCTTAAGTCCCGATTGGCTCGGCGTGGTGGCTAATTTCGAGAGGGCATCAGCGTATGATCAAGATAGATTCGAACCTGCTGATTTCCTGTTTGGCAGGCTCCACATATTTAATGATAGTGGGGTCCTTTGCCTCAAAATCTCCATTTAGTTGTCCGACCACTAGTTGCGAGTCGCTAAATAGCTTGACCCTTGAGGCGCCTAGGTCGTAAGCTAGCGCTAGTCCGGCTATGAGTGCTTCATGTACAGCTTGATTGTTGGAGGCTGGGAACGCGAAGCACAGGGCATGTTCCACTTTGATTTCGTCGGGGCTTTCCACAATGATGCCGGCATCGGCGGATTTCCCGGTTGAGGAGCCGTCTACGTAGATTAGCCATGGGTATTTTTCTGGCTGAGGCTCAGTGGACTCGTCGTGATTTGAAGTCAGGACGGCCCCCTGAAGGCGTTCTGACAGAGTCATTTCGGCGACGAAGTCTGCCAAAGCTTGGGCTTTGATCGCCTGATGGGGCTCGTATTGATTATCAAATTCTGATAGCTCGACCGCCCAATTTGTCATTTGCCCTGCCAAATCTGGCTTTTGCAATATTTGCCACAGGGGTTGGTCAGTTCGGACCATGATTGTGTGTTGCTGGAAGTAGGGTCGAAGTCTTCTGGCCGAGTGGATGAAAGCAAGCACGAGCTTCTCCACCCGTTGGTACTGAAGTTGGGCTCCTTCCAAGGCGTGGCTTGCATAATAGACTGGGAACTGCTCGACTCCTTCCTCCTTATTAGCGCCAAACTTACAGCGTGGTCGGTGGTAGCCAGGTAAAGTATGAGGGTTTCTCCTTTGACCGCCTTGGCTAGCACTGGAGGTTTGGCTAAGTAAGCCTTAAGATCCTGGAAGGACTTCTCACACTGCTTCGTCCACTGGAATGCCGGTGTTGTTTTTAGAATTTTGTAAAAGGGAAGACACCGGTCGGCCATTCTTGATAAGAATCTGTCGAGGGCCGCTAGCCTCCCGTTCAACCTCAGTTGCTCTTTCACCGTTCGTGGCAGTTCCATGTTGAGAATGGCTGCACATTTCTCGGGATTGGCTTCGATTCCCCATTGTGTGATCCTGAATCCCAAGAATTTTCCTGCCGACACCCCGAAAGCGCATTTGGTCGGATTCAACTTCATTTGGTGCGTCCGCAAGACCAGGAAGAGTTCTTCCAAATATGCAAGGTGTTGTTCGAGCTCCATGGATTTGACCACCATGTCGTCGACATAGACCTCGAGGTTCCGACCTATTTGTTCCCGAAAAATGATGTCCATCATTCTCTGATAGGTGGCTCCTGCGTTCTTCAGTCCGAAAGGCATGACTCGGTAGCAGTAGACGCCTTTGTCTGTGATAAAGGAGTTTTCCTCCTGGTCCTTTGGGTTCATCTGGATCTGGTTGTATCCTGAAAAGGAATCTAGGAAGCTCAGCATCCGGTGCCCGGCCGTCCCATCGACTAGCTTGTCTATGATCGGGAGCAGGTAAGCATCCTTTGAGCAGGCTTTGTTCAGGTTGGTAAAGTCCACGCACATTCGCCATTTCCCATTTGCCTTCTTGACCATCACTACGTTCGACAGCCAGTCAGGGTATCGCGACTCTCGTATGAAGCCGTCGTCAAGGAGCTTCTACACCTCTTCGTTGATTGCTTGCTGCCTTTCTTCGCCAAAATGCCGCTTCTTCTGGATCACGCCGGGTCCGTCCCTAATGTTGAGGGAATGGCATATGAGCGTAGGGTCTATCCCTGGCATGTCCGCTGCGCTACAGGTGAATACATCTCTGTATTGGGTGAGCAATTTTTGGAACTTCTTTCGGTCCGTCAGGTCGAGGAAAGCACATACACGAACTTCCCGGCCGTTCGCCTGGTCTATGCAGATGCTTACGAGGTCCTCCGTAGGCTGCGGTCTGGCTCCAGGGATCTCGTCTCGTAGGTCCACTATCTCTGGAGGGCTTGCTGCAAGGCTCTCGGCTTCGCTGGTGGTGGGACGATCGGACGCGTAGCATGCACGGGTTTCCTGATCTGCTTGTATTTCCACGATGCCGGCTGGCGTAGGAAACTTCATTACCATGTGAGCCGTGGATATAACTATTTGAAGTTTGATCAGGGTCGGTCGACCCAAAATTGCATTGTATGCCGATGGTGCTGTCAATACAGCGAATCTTACTCGAGCGCGGACGACCCCAGGTTGTGTGCCTTGGGCGAGCCATGTCGTGAGGGTTCCTTGTGCCTTGACGACCTGCCCAGAGAAGTCGACAAAAGTTTCTTCGTCCGACGCTAGCTGATCCTCCTGGTGGGCCATTTCTTTCAAAGTTGTTGCCAACAGTATGTCGGTGACAGCCCCGGGGTCTATCAGTACGCGTCTGACGTCAATCCCGAGATATTCGTCGTCACGACTAGCGGCTTATTTATCTCAGGCATGTCGCCAGCGTCGTTGAAGAGGACGAGCTGTGTCTTATGTTGCTTGCGATGGTTGCTTGGGATGTCATCCAGTCGTCTGTGCAAAGGTTTTGGGGATTCACTCGTGTTCGTCATGCCAGCGTTGTGTCATGTATCTGTATTGGAGATCAAAACAAAATCAAATGCGAGTTTCTGAGCGTTAGGCGTATACTCCTACTCCCCGGAAAAGAAATGCCATTTAGCAGTAGAGTGTGCAAGGCATTGGGGTCTGAATAAGGCCGCGGTGGGCGCCACTGTAACTGTCGTTTTTGGCTCAGACAATTGTAATTTTAAATTAGGACCACAAGGGGTCTTAACCTTGGGGGACTTGTCCTTAGGTGATGAACCTAGCTGCCTACGTAACCTTCAGGAGGGATCAAATTCCACGTAGTTCATCATGGGGGACGTCTATAGGAGCCGTTAGGCGAGGTCGTTACCTGTATTGGGCCTTGTGCGGCTAAGACGTGCCTAAGGTACTCCGGGTGGGCGAGGCGCTCTTAGGAGGTTGCCTTAGCGGGAGAGAGCTACGGTCTCTGAGGGCTGCTAGAAGCCTTGTAAATGGTATGCTCCTAGACGGAGGTGAGTTGGCCGGAGGCTGACCCTACGACTGAGTTCGTAGAGTGTGGAAGGATCGCACTGGATATCTTAGAGTGTGAGAGATGTAACATGAGAGGTGTAGTAATACTGCAAGATGCGTATAGTTCTGCCAGGTCTGATCCGTAGTCCCCTGAGTGGGGACCTATTTATACTTGTGTGGGGGGGTCGTGCTTGACCCACGACCTCATGGGACATGGGTCATCCCACGAGGCTTGTGGAGATCCCACTTCTGGTTAAAGGGAAACTCCGTGAGCAGGCGTGGGCGAGGGCCACGTAATTGATAGGTGAGTGGTGCCACGTGTCTTCAATGAGGTCTGAGGCCGTGCTTCTAGATCATGAGTGTCACGTGTCCCAAGGTGGAATATTTCGTAGTTACATATAATAATTTCACTATAGATTATTTTATTTATTTCTCCATAATCTGTAACTAATAATATATGTTAATTACCTGTTGAATAATAAATAATTCATTCACAAATCAAGGATGAAATAAATTTCAGATTTTTGAGTTTAGTATTTATTTTTATTTTTTAATTCACAAAGTTATTGATGGAGCCCTCAAATTTTTTTCCATGTTTTTACATGGACTCAAATCTTAGAATTCGAACAAATATATGATTTGATTTTACCAATAAAAATTATGTCTCATTAACTTTTGCATTTTTATGATTCCATTGGGGTTTTCAATCAACTACATTTATTGCTCCGTATGAATTATATGATTTGTTAATTCTAGTTTTAACTTATATATTTTGGTTATTCATTAGATTTTGATCCGCATTCCATCGAAATTATGTTTTATATGATTACCATAAAATTGGGGTTTAACTGAAATAAATTAAGATTTTTTTTATGATCATTGCAATTTATTTGAGTTAGCATAATTAACAAACCTACAATTGTAAATTTAATCAGAATCAAAACCCAGACAAAGCACCTTCGCAAAGCACCACCGAAAGAATAATCGGAACTCATAAGAAATGCATCATTAGTCATCACTCATCGCCAAATTGCATAATGAATCTCTAGAGACAGCAAATTAGCTAATTGAAACCCATAATTATGAGCTTAACCAAATACTTGATTGTCAACCATTAAATTTATTAAGAGTAAAAGAGATACTCATATCAACCATAAAATAATTTTTTTCGGAGAATTGAAATGTGTTCCAAAACTTCACAAGCATCCAACATACACAAATTGTAGATTTTGGAAAAGAGTAATACCTTGTTCCAAATGACATTAGGAAAAAAAAGAAAGTTAGAAAAATGACAAAATATTATTTAGAAATAAGAATAAAAAACGTTTAGGTATCAAAAATTATGTGGAATTACTGTGGATGTACACGTGGATAAGTGCATGACATGTGGAGTGAAAGCTTCAGATTAAGTGATAATGAGGTGTTAATTGAGCAAGCCACTCCTTAATCCTAGTTGTCAAGAATTGGCTATAGGTACATTTCTTTATATATGCATTTCTTTATATATTACGCATAAGATGTTTTGATTTTAAAAAAATAACAATATAATTAATGGTAACATTTTTTTCTTGAGAGTTAAGACACTAAATTAGAAGAATCTGTATCTTTCAAAAATCAAATTAGTAATTCCATTTAATTTAAAATTACGCATAAGATCATTCCCAAGTGACTATTATTCATCTAAATGTGATTTATTTGATGTTGAATTTGAGTATTTAAAACCATTAACTTTTAATTGTCAATCATATTAATTAAAGGTATTTTATCAAGTAGACAATTTATTCGTTAAAGAAAAAAATGATATAGAGAATTTATATTTATTATTCAATGATTTCTTGGTGCTACAATCTGATTGTATTAAAATCATGAATTACACCAATATACATTGTTGACCTCGGGTTAATGTAATTATTAAATATGAATTTGATATTGATGACTAAATACATTTCTATCATTTAAGATTGAAATTGTAAATACAAAATCTCAAAAAAAAATCACGTAAATTTCATCAGCTTTCATTAGTAAATTTCTATTCGCACACATTTTTTCTTGAGAGTTAAGACACTAAATTAGAAGAATCTGTATCTTTCAAAAATCAAATTAGCAATTCAATTTAATTTAATTTAAAATTACGCATAAGATCCTTCTCACGTGGATATTCTTCATCTAAAGTAGAGATGATCTTGGGTAGCGTACAATATTTCGCGTCCCCGAACCCAGACTTAGCGGGTATCAAAGTCAATCCCTATACCAGACCGTACGAATAGTCGAATCCCCATACCCGAACTCAGACCTATAAAACTTTTAAAATAAATTATAATTTTCTTAATATAAAATTTATGTTTATCAACTATTCATTAAAAAAATATGCTGTTAAATTATTTATATATATATAATATTAAATATTTTTTATTATCATTATATATTTTCTCAATCAAAAAGTTTAAAAATAGTACTTTTATATGTCATGATCTCCTATCGGACATCCGTGACCGACACGGGAAGTAGGATTTCTCCTATCCTGTAAGCCTCTAATCCCTGATTGACATTTTCACATGTTTATAACTACCCATTTCTAATAAAAACAATATATAGTATTTATGACCATCCATATCCGGTGACCTAAGTAGCGTGCAATCCACGGCTCGCTCAACGCCGCTTCAGTCTATATGTATACACATATTCACTCACACGTACATATAGTATACATATTGATCACGCGCTTCATGGCGGGTGATCTATCCTATTCACATGCAGAAATCCTGTGTACAGTCATACATATATCCAATCACACGCTTGCATATAGTTTACATATTGATCACACGCCTCAATGCGTGTGATCTATCCTATTGCCATGCGAAAGTAATATTCTCATGCAATCAGCTATTCAGCCACACATACATATAATTTATATATTGATCACACGTTTCAATGAGTGTGATCTATCATATTCACATGCGGAAGTCATATATATGTATACACATGATATATATCATATCATAGCCTATATTCCCAACACCAAGACTTAACTTTAATCTGTATGAAGCCGACAATGCTAGAATTCAAGAATGACACATATATATACAGCTGATGTAAACATACATACGCCACGCCCAAAAAGGATTCATATATATATATATACATCGCAACATATATACATAATCAAAATAACTACCGACGCGAACAAAGCGTGCAGTCTTCAGAGTTGTCCGCCTCCTTGAGAAGAAGTGGATGCGTTCCTGACTCCTAAACCACCTGTATCTGAAACATGTAAACACGGGGTGAGTCGAACAGACTCAGTGAGAAGCTCCCCCATCCCTGGCGTAGCAGCGGGTACCACTACAGCTGGGGGAAGGGAGCAACCACAACCACATGCGCATGAAACAGATTTATATTGTGACCTTTAATATGATCAGGCAATCAATATATCATATTCAGAATTAAAAATCCTAATTCATGCTCCTAACATGTTTATTAATCCGCATGTAAACCAATCATAAACATATATCATATCTTTCCATAAGTCATTCATAGTTATGCTCGTAGGCATTCACTTTCTGTCTCCTGCATTACGCTAAGAGAAATACTGGCCCGAAGGCATTCACTTTCTGTCTCCCGGGTTACGCTAAGAGAAATACTGACCCGAAGGCAATATCTTATTCGAACCTAGTTGATCAAACTAGGAACTTTCTGACTCCAAGGCACGCTTAGAGTAATAGCCGGCAACTTGTCTGACCCCGGTTAAACCAAGGTAATGGCCACTATGTGGCATACTTACTGTTAACTAAATCTTGTCTGTCCAACCAGGATAACCGACTCGATCTACCCGAACTAACCTAAACAAGTTCAAATAACCTATTCGACCTTGAAAGACGCCCTATTAATAACTAACTAAATATTACACGTGTGAATTAGCTAGACCTAGTTTCCCCCTTTTCAATTATGCATCACTTTCACTTACACTTAACAACCTAGGTTCATTTTCCTCAATGTACCATACGGTCAAAACCTTTGCACGATGATCAATTTAAGTGGGTTCCTAATATTTATAAACTCTCACATATGAAATTCCGACTCAATCCTACCCACAGTATCATATAAGGCTCGGTGAGCCACAATAGCACATATACACCTTGTGATTAATCATATAAGCACATATACTATTGCACGTTGACTACTTACTTGCAAATCATACACGCGTAACACAAATTTATTCATATATCAATTTGCACAAAATAGAGCAAACCACATTTTCCACGTAGTCATCAAACCCTGTGGGGCAGGGATGGGAGAGCCCCTCACCTCGTTGGCCCTCCTGATCAGTACTCGGAGTGCCTGAAGCTCCAATCACTCTATGGTGCCCTATACACATTATATTTAAGAAATTTAGAACGCGAAACTAAGCATCTAACATGCACGTGTCATCCTAATGCTTATGCACTCTTTAGCTATTTTCCAGGAATTAATTATTTAGTTCGTTACGTCGTCTTATTTGCTCTTTCTGACAGTCCTGAATGCCCCGTATTCGACTTTCATGCTTTCGAGCCATTTAGAACCTCTAATTTCTTAGGTTAGAGATTTCCACTTGTCTAAATTTCCCTTCAAGTGTTCATATGGGTATTTATCTAATAAGAGAATTAAATTCATGGTTCAAAAGAGGCTCTAGCTTACTCATTCCACCGTCTCCCTTATTCGCCGAGTAAAAGCTTAATTACTACCTCTTTAATTATATATAAAAATATAATTGGGTATAATTAGAGCCTTGGAACCAATTTAGTGGGGCTTAGGTGTTCACCACGGACTAGAGCGAGGTGTCCAACCCACCGCACAGCTCCTTACTGTACGGTGGCTTAGTTTTTCGCCTTTTTCTCACCGGATTGGGTTCAGGTTAAAACGGGAAATACTCAGGATTTATTCCCTTGTATATTTCCAGCATTTACAACACTTATACTACTCCAATCCATGCCTAAACATGCATCAAATTATCAATTTCGAATTTATAGCAATTTCCTAACCCGATTTTTCCTAATTTCCATAGCCGGTCAATTCCTACGGTTTTACTTCAATTCTGAACCTTACTAAGCTTTCAATAACATCCACTAAGCTCAAATTTAACTCCGGAATGCCCCGATTGAAAGTATTTGAAGAATTCCTAAAATACCCAAAATTTGAGAAATTGGGGTTTTGGAGGATTGGGGCTTTCTCACCATGAATCAATCGGCTAGAAGGCTAGAGAGTGTTGAGGAAGGCTCCGGTCACCTTCTCCGGCAAGAATTCAGCGAGAATCCGGCCGGCGCCCTTCTCCCCATGGCTCCTCCTCCTTTCCGTGCTTCTTCTCCCCGTTCACTTTTGCCTCTGCTCGTGCGTTTTAGCTTTAGTGGAATGTGTGTGTGTTTTTATTAAATGGGGGGAGGGGGTGTCACATTTGCTCCTGTACTCTTTTTTCTTTTCTTTTCTTTTATTTATTTATTTGTGAGTGTGTGTGTAATGGGAGGGTATCACGGTTTGCCCCCCCCCCATTATTTTAATATATATATATATTAAAATATAATATATATTATATATTTTTTTAAAAAAAAACTTATTTACTTGATTTATCCTCTTTTTCTTTTAGGTCCTAAAAATTATAAATATCCAATTTCTTTCCCTTCTCCATTTTATTTCTTTTAACTCTTTAACATTTTAATTTAATTTATTTTTCTTTCCTTAAGAAAAATAAATTAATAATAATGATAATAATAAAATTAAATATCTCGGATATTACATTATATATAAAAATAAATCATTATTATTGTGGACATGGTATGGGTAGCGTATGGGTAGGGTACCTCTTTACCTATCCCCGAGCCCAATGACTTTGTACCTGGACCCATACCCAGACCGATAGGGTAAAATTTCAGGGTACTCATTGGGTTTGGGTATTTTGACAATCCCTAATCTAAAGGTGATTTCTTTGATGTTGAATTTGATTATTTAAAACCATTAACTTTTGATTGTCAATCATATTAATTAATGGTATTTTATCAAGTAGGCAATTTATTCCTTTATATGCAAGTTAGAAGGAATAAATTATTTTAGTTAAAATTTTAAGAGTGTAAATTAGAACATTAAACATATTTAAAGACTCAAATTAATAGTTAAATTTAATTTATTCATTATATAAAAAAAGATATATAGGATTTATATATATTTGTTCCTTATTAATTTGATTGATCAATTTTTTTTTTGTGCTACAATCTGATTGATTGTATTAAAATAATGAATTAGTAATTTAATCAATTTAATCCCTAAAATAGATGTAAAAAGAAAATTTCTTTTGAGATTTAAGAGATTAAATTAGAAAAATATGTATCTTTAATAAATCAAATAAATACTTCATTTTAATTTAATATTAGGCATAAGATGTTTTGATTTTTTAAAAAAATAACAATATAATTAATGGTAACATTTTTTTTTGAGAGTTAAGACACAAAATTTGAAGAATCTGTACCTTTTAAAAATCAAATTAGTAATTCAATTTAATTTAAATTAATGTATAAAATCCTTCCCACGTGGCTATTCTTCATCTAAAGATGATTTCTTTGATGTTGATTTTGAGTATTTAAAACCATTAACTTTTAATTTTCAATCATATTAATTATTAAAGGTATTGTATCAAGTAGGCAATTTATTCGATATAGAAAAATGATATAGAGCATTTATATTTATTTGTTCCTTATTAATTTGATTTATCAATGATTTTTTTTGTGCTACAATATGATTGATTGTATTAAAATCATGAATTACACCGATATACAAAGTCGACCTCAGGATAATGTATTATAGGATATAAATTTTATATTGATGATTAAATTGATTTCTATCATTTAAGGTTGAAATTGTTAATACAAAATCTCAAAAGAATTACACGTAAATCTAAAAAAACCACTTGGGTGAAGACTGATGAACTTGGGACATATTATAAACGCGACCAACCACATCTGCAAATAAAAAAAAATCATGACGATGTTCATAAGTCTCATAAAAATCGGTTTTTACCAAGAAAAAATATTGTGAGATATTTGATTACGATGCAGAAAGTTAATATAAGAATATACCAAATAATATATTTGGATCAAGCTCCCCATATATGATTTGCTGAGCCTCAACAGAAGAAAATCCAAAATGATGAATAAAAGCATTACCATCAGCAAGTGCTACTCGAGTTTGGACCATGAAATTCAGCTTAAACGCATGATTGATCGGACGAAAAGTACATTTCTGTCACATAAAACCATTTCAAGAGCATTATGTTGGCATGTTTTCGGATAGGGAGGCGTCTCCCACAAACGCACGACCCGGACCTTTACCTTCCATGTAGTCTTAGATCTGTCAATTGCGCCTACAACATCAATAAATTGATCCATGATCCAGCGAATTTCTGTCCAAAAAACGAATTTGGAAAAATTCGTGAAAAAATATTAATAAAAAACATTTGTTGAGATCTACACAAATGCATTGCAATTTTCACCTTCTTAGATAAGATATTACAGTGAGGTATAAATTATAAACTGAAAAGTGTTCAAAGAGTACGAAATAAGTGAATAAAGAAAGAAACAATACTTACAAATATAAGTTAGTGTTACAGAGGAAGAAGAATTCACAGTCTACAAAAAAAAAAAAAAGAGGAATAGATATTTATAGTGCCTTCTGAAAAGAAGTGGGAATATTGAGATTGGAATCATCTAATTAATGCGTCAGAATAAATTACAACATATATCATGGACTATTTTATGCAGATTTTAATCAGATATGAAAATGTATCAATTCCTCATGAGTAGTAAGACCAACTGCCATGACCCCCGTTTAGAGAACCGTGACCCCTATGCCTGTAAGCCTTATCACCTAATTGACAGAATACCTATTATTCAAAATACATTCACATGGATTATAATATCATGGCTACACCGAAATGGTGGCCTATCTTAGGCAAGCAAATCCACAGCCAGTGCCGGTTCAGGATATAGATTTAGGAAAACACACATAATATATAACCTGTATACTGGCTACACATCCGAAGATGCTGCCTATCCTATTCACATGCAACAGATATATGTATATATATATTTTTTGAAAACAAGTTTTCCCTGAATCGCAGTAAAATAAATCCTGATCTTTAAGGTGTGTGAAGCTGACAGTTCTAGATTTAGTAATACAGTCTAATTGAGTACGTCTACCCTTTACTTTATGATACATTAATAAAGTAAATTAAATTACAAATTTCACTTTATTCACCCACATGAACAAGTTGTGGGTCTTGGAAAGTTTTGCTTGTCCCTCGCTCCACCGAGACGTCTTCCACCTGTACTTAACCTGTCTCTGTGTAGTAAAAATGAGGTGTGAGTCTTAACCATGCGACTCAGTGAGGATTCTCGATCCCTGACGCAAGGTGGGTACCATAGGACTGGGTTTGGTAGTCATACACAACCACATGCAAAAACAACTAGTTACTGTTGTTAGCATATATTCTTGGTGATCACACAACAACAGAAATTTCACCCAAACACTCACATGCATTTAATAAATGTAAACATGCAATAGTTTATTCCACGTCATCAATCAGCAAGTATCATGTGACATATAGTGCCGGCTTTTACTTACCGGTCTTCTCATGTTTCAACATGTCTGAATCAAACAAGACGTGTAGTGACATAATCCTGTACGTTACCACTACGCTGCACAATCAGCAATTATATGCAAACACAGATAATTTGTACATACACACAGATGCTAAACATACATCTACTTAATCCCCCCAACTCTGAGGTATCTACTAGCCACTACGTGGCTTTCCCACTTTGAACCCATGCACTCGGATTGCTGGCCACCAAGTGGCAAAACATACATAACCTATTCACGTGGGTATTGGTCACCTCGTCACAATTCTGTTAACCAAACACAATCAACATCTATCTATCAAACAACTTACGCATAGCGACCACGTGGCACGTCCTGACCCCTTGCTGCAGGGCAATAGCTTGAGCCCACTCGTCCATTACCCAACCAGGCCACATGGCGGGCACGGCACGACGTCTCGAAACATGGCCACTGACACACCCTGGACCAACTCTACAGGATGATTTCTCTTTTACTAGGCTAGGCTCACGGTTCACCCGTAGGTTCCTCCCGTGTCTCCTTACATTCGTGTCACATATTAATAGGATTCTTTGTATCTTTCCCGAAGGATCAACAATTCTTCTCATTATTAATATGTACAAGTATCCCCAACAGGATATAACTCATATACCCGCCCAGATGCACTCTCTGAGCCTCAAGCTATCGTCATAGCAATATAAATCCTTTCTGACCCTATTACCAGGATAGGGCAATGACCATTGTCATGGTGATTATAAAACTGAGGTCTCAAGTACCATCTGACATTGTTCTAGTCGATGTCTCACATATTCATAGGATTCTTTGTATCTTTCCTGAAGGATCAACAATTCTTCTCCTTGTTAATATGGACGAGTATCCTTAACAAGATATAACTCATATACCCGTCCAAATGCACTCTCTGAGCCTCAAGCTATCGTCATAGCAATATAAAACCTTTCTGACCCTATTGCCAGGATAGGGCAATGACCATCGTCATGGTGATTATAACACTGAGGTCTCAAGTGCCATGTGACGTTGTTCTAGTCGATGTCTCACATCGCTAGCATAACCAAATCCGAAACCCACCAATAACACCATTTGCATGATTTTAATTTAAGTCACCGTCGTGACGAGTTTTCAAAATAAAGTTTAGCCCTTCCCTACAAGGACTCTTGCCACCGTCGTGGAAAAGATTTAATAAAATACTCATCATGCCTCCGGAGTGTATGAGTTGGATTTGTAACACACCAATCATAACAAACAATTATACTCTACTCCTATGTCTTCCTATCCAAGCTACTTTCCACAACCTATTTTCTAGTTCTTTCATTCTTTTAGCATTCTATATCTCTAGCTAACACATACCAGACAAGCAGAGAAGGTACATACTCATGTAATCCACACAAGCATACAACCTTACGAGCAGAGATGGAAGAACCCTCACCTTGGCCAACCTTCCATGCAATCCTCTCCTGTAACTTTAGTCTCCTCGGAGTTCCTGTTGCACTCTTTTGCTTATCGTTATTCCTTGATTCGATTGGTGGGAGTTGTGGAAGATGTTAGAGTCGAACTCCGGTGGTCGTGGTCGGCGTCGGACGACTCTCTCCGGCGAGTTTTCCTGTGAACCTCCTCCTTCCCCCTCTCCTTTCTCTTCTTCTCCACGCATCTCCCCCTCTCTCTCTCTTCTACCTCTCGTCTTCCGTCTCTGTCTTTCTCTTCTCTCTTTTTCTTTCTTTTCTATTCTTAATCCTTGTGCTTTCCTTTATATATATATATATATATATATATTTTCTTTTCTACATACCTAACCCCACAGTAAACCCCCTCCTTTTTTTTAAAAAAAATAATTATAATTAAAATATATATATTAATTAAATAAATAAATAATAAATAAATAAAATAAAATAAAAAATTAATTAATTAAGAATTAAATAATTAAATAACTAATATGTATTTTCTTTTCCTTTCTTTTTTTTCTTTTTGAAATAGATAATAAGATAAATAATAATGCCTTAAAAATAATAAAAATATATTTTTAATTTAAGTTCCTTTCCCTATTTAATTCGGGTTTCCAATTTCTTAGGTCCCGAATTAAATTCCAAAAATTATTTTTCTACTTCTGTTCTTTCCCTTTTTATTTTATTTTAAACCTCGAAAATTTTTCTAGGGTATTACAATCTTTGAAAAAATTTCTTTCCGGTTTCTTTTAACTTTCAATTTTTTATATTCTTTTTAAACTTTTAAATTTCTAACCCCGAAATAAATCATTTTTTAATACTCAAAATTTTTAAATAAATCATTCTGTAATCCTCGAAATTTTCCGTGGTATTACATTCTTCCCTTCTTCAGAAATTCGGTCCCCGAATTTCATCTCCTTCGTGGGGTTGTTGGCTTGTTGCCCTCCCTAGGCTCAATTTCATCTATGGTTTCCTTCAATGTGGAAATTTTACCGTTTTACTCTATGGTTCATCTTTCTTTCCTAGGGACTAAAGGTTTCTATCTAGTCTTCACATCTTTTTCCTGTGATCGTTAGTATTCTTAGTTTCGTAGTTAACCAGCCCTCCGCGAAGTGTTAACCGATATACTCCATCTGTCATCGTACCCGTCCCCGAGGATACCTAACTTTCCTGGTTTCAATTCACTTTGTGCTACTAATTTTCCAATGGGGTGTCTGGCACGTACCACATGCCATGCTCCAATTTAGTTCTTCGAGGAGTTAACTATTGCCTTCTCTAGTGAGACTTACCTTGACTCAATCTGCTTGTCTGACTAGCTACCTTCGTAGTGACTTCTTATATCCGTCTTGGAACACGCCAAGACACTAGCTATTTACATATCACACTAGGTTCTATTTCTATAAACTCTGACTGACGAAGTACTCCCCTACATCGGAGTCCCCGTGCCTAAGTATCCTCGACTAACACGCAGCTACCCTTCTGCCAGTATTCCCTCGATATATTCTTTGTAAATGACTTCTCCAGAAAAGTCTGTTTACATCTTACTACACGCTCTAGTCTACATCTAGACTTACCGCTTACACGGCATACACCCTACGTAGGTGTTTATACTTTGTGCCATCAGTGTACCCAACCCTTCCGAGGTTGTTGCACTCACTGCCAACTCGATTTACCCTACTCGTGTCCTAACGAAGCCAAATTCCATGGCACTAGCACAACTATGTCTTACACTTACCGTTTCTCCACCACAGGGTACAGGATCTATCCCTTATGACTCGTGTTTTCCTTTCTTTTTCGAACTTCTACCCTTACCCTTAGTGGTTTCCACAACCCCTTCAGGTTACCCTTTGTCGACATCCTATGTCTGACTGAGTTAGACTCTTCTCTGACTACTACTCGTAGTCATTTCTGTTTATAATGGAGACTCGCCAGTCTGCTCCTTACCATCATACTCATTACTCTGCCTCAAGCTCAATTCGGTCTTCTCATCTGAAGACCTCCCTTAACACGACTATGACTGTGGATCTATACCATCCTCAGGTTAGTCCACTTAGAGTTGCACATCCTTTGCTAACTGTACTCATTGGATTTCTGTTGGCTTTTACCCCAACTTGGCCCACTCGGACTCCTCAACTCACTTAAATTATGTATTCCTACTTGGAATAATTGATCCGTTAACTCCAGCATGAACCTTTCCGAACATGCTCTACTCCCCTTGACCAAAAGGGATCCGCTCCCACGGTTTGACTCTTTCCTTTCTTACGGTGTGGCATATGTCCACGAACATATAACGCCTCTTGTAAGTGTGTTACCCGTTGGGTTCCAATCGCCCCCAACGGTAGCATACCTGTTTCATCATTTTGGCTCGCATCCCCAGATGCTTCCCCGACTCCGTTCCTGTATTCACTCTCTTCTTTTCCATTTCGTACCTACGTGGTACACTTTCTTCGAGTATTCCTCAATACTCGTTACTCACTAAATTCTCTTTCTCGATTAACCATCCTTACGGTTAATTTTCCCTTTATGGCACCCACATGGCCATTTATACGTTTGGTTTGTCCACTCAGTCTCTACCCATACACGTCTTCAGACTAACGGATTTACGGTTCACCAACATGTGGAACTAGCTGACCTAGCTATGTCCACTACAATCTGTTTACTATGCTTGCACTTACGGTAGTAGTTGGTGCTCCACCTCCTACCTGACTCTTATCCTGTGGGGATCTATAGGCTTTCGCTCTTCCCCCCTTATGGGGACTACTTATCCCTGTCTACTTTCTCTCCCCTCGGGCCTCCACGAGTCCCTTTGGGGTTTATCTCTCACGTTATCTCGTTCGAGAGCTATCTACCGCAATAACACTCATTTTCTTATCTCTGGACGGTACCCAAAGGTCTACACCCGGTTCCACTTCTAGACCTGCTCCGGTCTAACACTTTCGGATCCATTATCACCATATGGCCCCTTAATTGATAACCCTTAGGTTTACCAGTATACTCCCTTGGTACTTTAGCACTCTCTAGTGCTTTTTGATGTCTACTTAACTTTAATCACTCCAAGCGAGTTATTTCTCAACTACATCTACCATCCTTATACAACTTACCTGTAAAAGGACTATTGTTTGGTAGGGTATTGGTCACATGAGTTAGTTTTCTTAGGCACGCTGCGGGTTTTAAAAATTAATTCAAGTTTATTTCTTAGAAAATGACGCCTAAGGTTTTCATAAATGGTTAGGGTTTAACTAATTGGAATGACACAATTGAGAAAGAGTTTTCATAACAAATTGCCTTCCAATGGTTATCCCTAGTATTTTTCAAGAAAGGTTTAAGGGTCTTTTAGAATCTCGCATCCGGAATGACCAAAAAGATTTTTTTTTTTACAAAAATTTCTCATGTGATCAATATCCTATTCTTTATGCTCTTCCTTAAGCAACCCAAGAGAGTTTGGTTGGGCTTAATCCCTTCTTTTCCCCCTTATTTGCTTAAGGAACTAGCAGTTCATGGATCGAGCCCAGGGTTGGACTAGGCTCCTTCCCTGTGCCTTACCATTTACTCTGTTTACTGCTCGGCATATGGTCATGCTCTACACGTTTACATATGCCTCTACTTCTTAACATCTATCTCTACGGCATATGGTTTGGCGACTTTGCCCTTCCATATACCGTATCCTGATTTTCTAGTCCGTAGACTTCTACTTCTATACTGTGGCATACACCACCTCTTTTTTGTTTACTTTCTAGGAAGGACAACTCACTTCCTTCAGCCAAAGCATACCGCACAGTCGTGACCCATTCATTTGATCATCTTCCTGTCGATCTCACGCCATATGGCGCTGCTTATTCTTGCCTGTAAACTTTCCATTTCAATCGCCTCATGGCCTTACTTTCTTTCTACACGCCAAGCGTGTCTTTTCTTTCACTTTACAAACCATTCCTAGCCTAAACTACCATTCACTGCATACTTCTATTCTATTTGCTTTCCATACTATAATCAAACAACTTGCGCCTATACCACAGCACACAACGCGCCGCTAACAGAGCAGACGCATCGTTTTCATTTAACACCTGCAAATAAATCACACATTGTAGCGCATTCCTAACTACAATTCAACCAAATGTGTCTGTGTCTAGGTAGCATCCTCCATGGATGTCTCCTTTCCCTATTATGGCGTCCTAAGGTTCCCGGGGTCACTACCACCCCACCTTACAACTTAGTGCTCATCAGCACTTGTGTACTGTACAGGTTATTTTCTTTGCATAGAATTTCACATACAAATTCTATGCCTAAAGCGATGACTCAAAAGAATTTATGACTCAACATCTTGAGCAACCTCACAAGTGCCCATCAAAACCACCGTTACGTCCGGATTCGTAATGGATAGCCCAACTGACACCCGAGACTACTATTTAGCTTCACACCTTAAAGAACAACTAGGCTCTGATACCAAGTTTGTCACGACCCCCGTTTAGAGGACTGTGACCGGCACAGACACAGGGAATACCCCCATGCCTGTAAGCCTTATCACCTAATTGACAGAATATATATTATTGAAAATACATTCAGATGCATTATAATACCATGGCTACACCGAAATGGTGGCCTATCCTAGGCAAGCAAATCCACGGCCAATGCCGCTTCTGGATATAGATATAGGAAAACACACATAATATATAACATGTATACTAGCTACACATCCGAAGAAACTGCCTATCCTATTCACATGCAACAGATATATGTATATATATATATATTTTTTGAAAACAAGTTTTCCCTGTATCGTAGTAAAATAAATCATGATCTTTAAGGTGTGTGAAGCTGACAGTTCTAGATTTAGTAATACAGTCTAATTGGGTACGTCTACCCTTTACTTTATGATACATTAATAAAGTAAATTAAATTACAAATTTCACTTTATTCACCCACATGAACAAGTTGTGGGTCTTGGAAAGTTTGGCTTGTCCCTCGCTCCACCGAGACTTGTTCCACCTGTACTTAACCTGTCTCTGTGTAGTAAAAATGAGGAGTGAGTCTTAACCACGCGACTCAGTGAGGATTCTCCCATCCCCGGCACAAGGTGGGTACCATAACACTGGGTTTGGAAGTCATAGACAACCACATGAAAAACAACTAGTTACTGTTGTTAGCATACATTCTTGGTGATCACACAACAACAGAAATTTCACCCAAACACTCACATGCATTTAATAACTGTAAACATGCAGCAGTTTATTCCACGTCATCAATCAGCAATTATCATGTGACATATAGTGCCAGCTTTTACTTACCGGTCTTCTGACGTTTCAACATGTCTAAATCAAACAAGACGTGTGGTGACGTAATCTTGTACGTTACCACTACGCTGCACAATTACAAATTATATGCAAACACAGATAATTTGTACATACACGCAGATGCTAAAGATACATCTACTTAACCCATTCACGTGGGTACTGGTCACCTCGTGACAATTCTGTTAACCAAACACAATCAACTTCTATCTATCAAACAACTTACGCATAGCCACCACGTGGCACGTCCTGACCCCTTGCTGCGGGGCAATAGCTTGAGCCCACTCGTCTATTACCCAACCAGGCCACATGGCGGGCAGGACACGGCGTCTCGAAGCATGGCCACTGACACACGCTGGACCAACTCCACAGGATGATTTCTCTTTTACTAGGCTAGGCTCACGGTTCACCCGTAGGTTCCTCTCGTGTCTCCTTACCTTAGTCTCACATATTCATAGGATTCTTTGTATCTTTCCCGAAGGATCAACAATTCTTCTTCTTATTAATATGTACAAGTATCCCCAACAGGATATAAGTCATATTCCCGTCCAGATGCACTCTTTGAGCCTCAAGCTATCGTCATAGCAATATAAATCCTTTCTGACCCTATTACCAGGATAGAGCAATGACCATCGTCATGGTGATTATAAAACTGAGGTCTCAAGTACCATCTGGTGTTGTTCTAGTCGATGTCTCACATATTAATAGGATTCTTTGTATCTTTCCTGAAGGATCAATAATTCTTCTCCTTATTAATATGAACGAGTATCCTTAAGAGGATATAACTCATATAGCCGTTCAGATGCACTCTCTGAGCCTCAAGCTATCGTCATAGCAATATAAAACCTTTTTGACCATATTGCCATGATAGGGCAATGACTGTCACGACCCCCGTTTAGAGGACCGTGACCGGCATAGACACAGGGAATACCCCTATGCCTGTAAGCCTTATCACCTAATTGACAAAATATCTATTACTAAAAATACATTCACATGCATTATAATACCATGACTACACCAAAGTGGTGGCCTATCCTAGGCAAGCAAATCCACGGCCAATGTTGCTTCAGGATATAGATAATAGAAAACACACATAATATATAACTTGTGGACTAGCTACACATCCGAAGATGCTGCCTATCCTATTCACATGCAACAGATATATGTATATGTATATATTTTGATAACAAAATTTCCCTGTATCGCAGTAAATTAAATCCTGATCTTTAAGGTGTGTGAAGTTGACAGTTCTAGATCTAGTAATACAATCTAATTGGGTACGTCTATCCTTTACTTTATGATACAATGATAAAGTAAATTAAACTACAGTTACAATTTATTCACCCACATGAACAAGTTGTGGATCTTGGAAAGTTTTGCTTGTCCCTCGTTCCACCGAGACTTCTTCCACCTGTACTTAACATGTCTCTGTGTAGTAAAAATGAGGTGTGAGTCTTAACCACGCGACTCAGTGAGGACTCTACCATCCTCGGCACGAGGCGAGTGCAATAGCGCTGGGATTGGAAGTCATACACAACCACATGCAAAAACAAATGGTTACTGTTAATTAGCATACATTCTTGGTGATCACACAAAAATAGATATTTCACCCAACCACTCACACGCATTTAACAGAAATAAACATGCAGCAGTTTATCCCACGTCATCAATCAACAAGTAAAAATGTAAATTTAAAATAATCATAATAAAAATAAACTAATTAATAATTAAACAAATAATAACTAATAGTATTTTGATTTAGTTCCCACTCCTATTTATATTGGGTTTCTAATTTCGTAGCTCCTAAATAATTTCCAAAAAAAAAAATATTTTACTCCTTTCTTTCATCTTCTATTTTACATGAAATTTCGAAGAATTTCACGGTTACTTTCCGGTGTCCGTTAACGTTCATAGTTTTCCTATATTCTTTTAAGATTTTAATTCCTAGCCCCGGAATAAATCATTCTTAAATCCTCGAAATTTTAAATAAGTCATTCTTTAATCCTCGAAATTTTTTCGGGGTATTACAATTACCATCGTCATGGTGATTATAAAACTGAGGTCTCAAGTGTCATCTGACGTTGTTCTAGTTGATGTCTCACATCGCTAGCATAACCAAATCCGAAACACACCAATAACTCCCTTTGTATGATTTTAATTTAAGTCAACGTCGTGATGAGTTTTCAAAATAAAGTTTAGCACTTCCGTACAAGGATTCTTGCCACCGTCGTGGAAAATATTTAATAAAATACTCATCATGCCTCCGGAGTGTATGAGTTGGATTTGTAAATCACCAATCATAGCAAACAATTATACTCTACTCCTATGTCTTCCTATCCAAGCTACTTTCCACAACCTATTTTCTAGTTCTTTCATTCTTTTAGCATTCTATATCACTAGCTAACACATACCAGACAAGCAGAGAAGGTACATACTCATGTAATCCACAAAAGCATACAACCCTAGGAGCAGAGATGGAAGAACCCTCACCTTGGCCAACCTTCCATGCAATCCTCTCCTGTTACTTTAGTCTCCTTGGAGTTCCTGTTCCACTCTTTTGCGTTCCGTTGTTCCTTGATTCGATTGGTGGGAGGTGTGGAAGATGTTGGAGTCAAACTCTGGTGGTCATGGCCGGCGTCGAACGACTCTCTCCGGCGAGTTTTCTGGCGAACCTCCTCCTTCCCCCTCTCCTTTCTCTTCTTCTCCACGAATCTCCCCCTCTCTCTCTCTCTCTTCTACCTCTCTTCTTCCCTCTTTCTCTTTCTCTTCTCTCTTTTTCTTTCTTTTCTATTCTTAATCCTTGTGCTTCCCTTTATATATATATATATATAAAGGAAAGAGGATGTATATCGCCAAAGGTGACGCCACCCAATATGGTGATATGCAGTTAACTCTCTCCGGCGAGTTAATGATTCAGAAGAGAAACTGAAGCAGTGGAGGAGCTGGGAACTCGAAGGTGGCAGCTGGAAGTGGAGAAAGAGGCTGAGGGACTTGCACAAGCTCACACTCAGAATTTGCTTATTTTTATCAAACTTGTCCACACGATTCAGAAGCCGAAACTGTGATTCTTCCTCTGAAAAATGAAGGTAACATAGTGTTACCCTTCCTTCTCCATCCCTGAGCCAAGAGCATCCATCAATTGTGGTGGTATGAGCCTCCGTGACCCTTCTTCCCGTTGCTGCCACAGAAAGCTCTGTTTTGGGTGGTGGTCCTTTCAGAAGGCATGTGTCTTTCATTTGTTAACCAAATTTAACTGGTGAGGAAGCAATAGAAAGCTAAGACAATGAACTACAAAAGCCCCTAAATGAATGTATCATCAGAGGCTTCCTTGCGAGGGTTCAAAGCCTCCAAAGCTTGCTGAAATTCTGCTAAAATGCTATTTTTCTGATGTGAAAATGTGTGTTCGTTGTTTTGTTGTTTATGGTGCTTTGGGTATTGAACTGAGTCTAGATGAACTAGTAAATGATATTAGGACTATGAGAGGTTGGAAACTTGCCTTAATCACTCCTAAAACTGCTGGTTCAAGCAGTGGGAATTTCTAGTGAAAAGTTTGAAATTTCCTTTAACAAATGATTTTTGATTTCATTCTTTTACTATTATTTGCTGTCAAATTGTTCTTTTACTACTGTCAAGGTTGTAAATGCTAGCTGGTAAGCCTTTTAAAAGTCCTGGAAAGACAGATTTTTGGTATGAAAGTTATGGGGTTGATTCCTATTATAAATTAAGAAAGCCATGAGATTGGGATAAACTTCCTAAACTAAAATTGGCCAGTGAGCTCTTTCAACTGCTGCTGGTTGGTGTGTGTGCCTCTCTCATGATCTTTCTAGTCTTTCCACAGTGGCTAAATAATTAGAATTTACTTACCCAATATCTAACTTTTGATTTAAGAACTTATAGAATGCAAAGATGAGTAAATATATGATTTTTGGAAGAGTAACTTGAATTCTGCGAAGTGGGTCTTGTAAGCTTGTAAGTGCTGTTATCTGTGCATTTTCACATGCCTTGATGAGTCCCACAGTAGCCCCAAAACTTTGAAAGTGTGTGATTAAAAGTCTAGTTCAAACTAAGAGACTAAAGCACGTAAAATGAACTTTTCCTAGGATTTTTCCATTGTGAAGGCTTGCTGAATTATGCCTATGTACCCTGTATTTATGTGACTATTGTGAATGCTTGCTGAATTGTGGTTGTGCACCGTGTGTTTATGTGACTTCTGAGTTGGGAAGGACATTGGGCAGTGAGGAAGCTAAATATGAAAGGAAAAGTGGTAGAGAACCAATATTCTCAGAATAAGAAGTAAACTTGAAGAAAGAACATAAAGTAGGCTATCCAACCCTAAAACTTGGGTACTCAGGTTCTAAGAGGGTAGGCCCATCCTCCCACCCTCTAAACCACCTAAGTACTCCCACAGAATAGAAAAATAGCAAAGTCATGGACTGATGTGGCTGCACCCACTTGTTGTGCAAGCCACAAATGGACTTAACTTGATTCGGAGATGCTAGTTTGGGCTGGATAGCGGTTAAAACAGAAAAGAGTATGAAATAGGGACTAAAATGAACTAATTTCACTCTTTTGCCCCTTTGGTAGAAACTGTGTAAACTAAGTGGGTTGAGGTTAAGTTACCTGTATTTCCTGGTTTTATGGGTTAGTGTGGTCCTCTGTGTTAGCAGGGAAGTGGTGAAAGTGGCCTCTATCCCTATTTGAACACCAAACTTGATTTCTTTAAGAAATTTGCAAATTTATCTATTTTGCTGCAAAAGTGTGATCTCTGTATGGATTCTCTCTGTGTAAAAGTCACTAGCAAGTCACAAATAGCCCCTAGGTACTTGCTGCACCTTGGTTTTAGCTTGAAATAACCCAGAACAAAATTTGGGTCTTAATAGGGACCAATTTGCAAGAAAAACTTGAGGAATGATGAAAATTCCTATTTGTACCCAAATTCTGGTTAGATTCTATTAGGATCTTTTTGGATGTGTGTAGTAGGTCCTAATAGACTATTTTGGTGGCTTAGTGTGGTCAAAAGACTTGAATTATGCCTTGATTTCCCTTACGTTAAAGAAAAGGACTCTTTTGAAAAGATTTGAGAAATTAAGGGTCCAAATGCAATTGTCTTTATTGGTAAATTGGCTGAGACTGTTAAGTATGTGTTAATGATGCTTGTGGTATAATTTCATGACTTTTGGATGCTGAAATGAACATTTATGCATGTTACTTGCTGTGTAAGTCATATTTGACGTTGTGGTTGACTTTGTTTGACTTTTAAGTTGACCAGTGGCTGAATTGACTGTTTTATCAGGCTATTTAAGTGTGTGGCATCCAAATCATGAAAATGAGTTTTAGCATGCATCTGTGAACTAAATATGCCTTGGAGGGCAGGTATTTGAGAATGCATCTGTGTTTTGATGTGCATATACCCTTGGAGGGGTAAAACTGTAATTTTGCCTTGGAGGGCAAGTAAATGTGTATAGCCTTGGTGGGGTAGAACTGTAAATATGCCTTAGAGGGCAAGTATTTGTGTTTGTTTTTTATATACCCTTGGAGGGGTAAAATGGTAAATATGCCATGGAGAGGCAATTGATTGACAACTGAGTAAACATTACCTGTGGATGAAAAATTATATTGTATAATTTGATCTGTATGAAAAGGACACACTAGGCTGGCTAGGAATGCGTCCGGGATGTAGTTGCCTAGCAACTAGTGAAGAGACATTCCAGTCCGGGACTGGTGATCGTAAGGTTCTAACTTCTGTGCACACCGGGGGACGCCCTGGGATGTTAGGTAAATTCCTATTTGCCTTATTTGGGCGGACTTTACTATATTGGTAAATGGTAAGTCGGTATTGTCCTGTTTCATTAGATTGTTTTAATTTATGGTAATGGTTTAACCGGTTGTACAGGTCCTAGAGAGACTTGAAGTTTGGCATGGATGATAAGTGCATGTAGTGGTAAACATGCATATTTTTGAAAAGAACATGACTTTTCATCTGTTTACAGCTTTTCAGCATGATCATATATTCTGAACTGTGTAAGTGGAAATATCTTGTGATTGATGAATTTAATGCATTCTGAAAGTGGAAATATCTTGTAATCAATGTTAAATAAGTTTAAATTATTTGTTAATTGAGAAGGAAGTACTTTTTCTGTATTCTTAGTAATGCAGCTGAACCACTAATTAGTTATTTATAAAATTGGTAATCTACGTTACTGAGATTTTATATCTCACTACTTTAGTGTGTTCAGATGCCCAGGTACATATTATTGCTGGAGATTGAGGTAGAGCTCCTGGAGGTTCCCCTTCTGGGATACTTCCAAATCCTTAAAGCAATCAACATCCTTTTCTTTTTCCCTTCGGTTGAGAATGCCCCGGGGACATAGAAAGAGTGTGATGCAGAGGTAGCAGGGAGCTGAATCCTATTTTGGTAGTGACCCAGATGTCAATCTAGTATGGATTTTAATACTAACTATTTTGGGCCTGCGTGCCACTGACTACGATACTTATATCTGTATATATATATGTATGGATTGTATGCAGTAGTTATAGGCTTTGAACTGTTTAGGATATGTACGGAGGATTAGCACCTCATTTTCACCTGACTTATTTGTGTATAAATTTTGGGACTGCACGAGAGAATGAAACATGTAACTTCTAGTTTCTTAGGTTAAATAACTAACCGAGAGTAAGCGATCCTTGGGGAAACACTTAACTTTATATATCCCACATCAATAAGGAAACTAGGACATTAAACTAAACCCTCAACCCTAAGCCTAAACCTAGACCCTAAACCCTAGTCCCTAGACCCTAAACCCTAAACCCTAAGCCCCAGACCCAAAACCCAAAACCCTAAACCCTAAACCCTAAACCCTAGACCTTAAACCTTAAACCCTAAAACCTTAACAATAAACACTAAACCCTAGACCCTAAACCCTATACCCTAAATGCTAAAACCTAAACCCTAAACCTCAAAACCCTAAACCCTAAAACCTAAACCCTAAACCCTACACTCTAGACCCTAAACCCTAGGCCCTAAAACCGAACCTTAAACCCTAAATAATAAACCCTAAACCCTATCCCTGAACCCTAAATCCCAAACCCTAAACCCTAAACCCTATACCCTATACCCTAAACCCTATACACTATACCCTAAACTCTAAACCCTAGCACGTAAACCCTAAACCATAAACCCTAAACCCTAAAACCTAAATCCCAAACCATAATACCTAAACCATAGACGCTAAACCCAGCACCCTAAATTCTAAACCTTAAACCTTAGACCCTAAACCCTAAACCCTAGACCATAAACGTTACAACTGTAAACCCTAAAAACTAAACCCTAAACCCTAAACCCTAGACCCAATACCCAAAACCCCGAAACCCTAAACCCTAGACCCTAAACATTAGAACCTAGCCCCTAGACCCTAAACCCTAAACCATAAACCCTAAACCCGAAACCCAAAGCTCTAAACCCTAAACCCTAAACCCAAAATCCTAAACCGTAAACCCTCAACATTCAACCCTAAACCCTATACCCTAGATCCTAAACCCTAAACCCTAAATCTTAAACCCTAAACTCTAAACCCTAAAGCCTAAACTATAGACCCTAAACCCTAAAACATAAACCTTAAACCCTAGACCCTAGACCCTATATCCTAAACCTAAGCCCTAAACCCTAGACCCTAAACCTTAAACCCTAAATCTTAAACCCTAAACTCTAAACCCTAAAGCCTAAACCCTAGACCCTAAACCATAATCCTTAAATCCTAGACCTTAGACCCGAAACCCTAAACCTAAGCCGTAAACCATAAACTCTAAACCCTAAAGCCTAAACCTTAGTCCCTAAACTCTTAACCCTAAACCCTAAACCTAAATCCTAGACCCTAGACCCGAAACCGTAAACCTAAGCCCTAAACCCTAAACTCTAACCCCTACACCCTAAACCCTAAACTCTAAACCCAAAACCCCAAACCCTAACGCCTAGATCCTAGGCCTTAGACATTAAACCCTAGAACCTAAACCCAAATTTGCCAAACCCTAAACCCTAAATCCTAAACCTTAAACCCTAAACCCTAAACCCTAGACCCTAAACCCTAAACCCTAAACCCTGAACCCTAAACCCTAAACATTTGACCCTAACCCCTATGTCCTAAGCCCTAAACCCTAGACCCTAAGACCGAAAACCTAAACCCTAAACCCTAGACCTTAAACACTAGACCCTAAACCCTAAACCCTAAACCCTAAACCCTAAAGCTTTGACCCTAAACCCTAGACCCTAAGACTAAAACCCTAAACACTAAACCCTAAGAAAGAAACCCTAAACCCTAGACCCTAGACCCTAAACCGTATACCCTAAACCATAAACCTAAAACCGAAACCCTAAACCCTAAACCCTGTGCCCTAAACCCTAAACCCTTGACCCTAAACCATAAACCCTAAACCCAATAACCCTAAACCCTAAACTCTAAACCCAAAAACCATAAACCTTAAACCCTAAACCCTAAACCCTAAGACTGAAACCCTAAACCCTAGACCCGAGACCCTAAACCGTAAACCCTAAAACCAAACCCTAAACCTTAAACCTAAACTTGAAACCCTACATCCTACACCCAAAACCCTAAACCCTAAAATCCTAAACCCTAAACCGTAAACTCTAAACATTATACCTTAAACCCTAAACCCCAAACCCTAAACCGCAAACCCTAAACCCTGAACAGAAGACACTAAACGCTAGACAATAAACCCTAAAACCTAAACCTTAGACCCAAAACCCGAGACCCGAGACTGTAGACCCTAGACCCTACATCCTAGACCCTAAACCCTAGACCTTAAACCCTAAACCCTAAACCCTAAAACCTAAACACTAAACCCTAAACCCTAAACACGAAACCCTAAATACTAGACCCTAAATGATAAACCCAAAACCTTAGACCCTAAACCCTAGACCTTAAACTCTAAACCCTACACCCTAAACCCTACACCATAAACTAGGAAACCCTACACCGTAATCCCTAAACCCCAAACCTTAAACTCTAAACCTTAACCTCTAAATCTAGAACCTTAAATCCTAAACCTTAAACCCTAGACCCTAAATGTTAAAACCCTAAACCCTAAACCCAAAACCCTAAAACCTAAACCCTAAACCTTAAACCCTAAATCATAAACCCTAGACCCTATACCTTAAACCCTAAAACCCAAGACCCAAAACCCTAGACCCTAAACCCTAGACCCTAGATCCTAAACCCTAAACCCTAAGCCCTAAATCTTAAATCTTAAACTCTAAACAACCTAAACCCTAAAACTTAAACTCTCAACCCTAATTCACAAACCCTAAACCCTAGACCATAGACAATAAACCTTAAACCCTAGACCATAGACAATAAACCTTAAACCCTAAATCATAAACCCTAAACCCTAAACCCCAAACCCTAAACCTTAAACCCTAAACCTTAAACCGTAAGCCCAAAACCCTAAACACTAAATCCTATGCCTTAAGCCCTAAACCCTAAACACTACACCCTCGACCCTAAACCCTAAACCATATACCCTAAACCCTAAACCCTAAACCCTAGACCCTAAACCTTAAACCTTAGACCATAAAACCTAAGTCCTAGACCCTAAACCCTAAACCCTAACCCTGAACCCTAAATCCTAAACATTAAACACTAAACCCTAAACACTAAACCCTAAACCCTATAACTCTAAACCCTAGACCCTAAACCTTAGACCCTAGACCCGAGACCCTAAACCATAGACCTTAAAGCCTAAAACGATAACACTAAACTCGAAACCCTAAAAACTGGACCCGAAATCCTAAACCCTAAACCCTAGACCCTAAACCATAGACCTTAGACCCTAAACCCTAAACCCTAAACTGTAGACCCGAAACCCTAAACCCTAAATCCTAAATCCTAAGCCGAAACCCTCAACCCTAAGCCTAAACCCTAAACCCTAAACCCTAATCCCTATACCCTAGACCCCAAACCCTAGACCCTAGACCCTAAACCCCAAACCCTAGACCTTAAACCCTAAACCCTAAAATCTTAACACTAAACCCTAAACCCTTAACTCAAAACCCTATACACTAGACCATAAATCCTAAACCATAAACCTGAAACCCCTGACCCTAAACCCTAATCCCTAAATCTTAAACCTAAAAACCCTAAACCCTAAACCCTAAACCCTAAATCCTAACCCTAACCTCAAACCATAAAACCCTAAACCCCAGACCCTAGCGCCCAAACCCTGGACCCTAAACCCTAGACCCTAGACCCTATTGCCTAAACCCTAAACCCTAGACCCTAAACCCTAAACCCCAAACCCCAAACCCTAAACTCTAAACCCTAAACCATAAACCCTAGACCCTGAACCCTAGACCCTAAACCTTGAACCTTAGACCTTGAAAGCCTAAACCCTAATCCCTAAACCCAAACCCTAAACCCTTAACCATAAACCCTAAACCCTAAACCTTAAGCCCAATGCCCTAAACCCAAGACCCTAGATTCTAGAGCCTAAACCCTAAACCGTACACCCTAAACCCTGAAACCTTAAACCCTAAACCCTAAACACAAAACTCTAAACCCGAAACCCTAAACCCAAAACACTAAACCCTAAACCCTAAATCCTAAACCTTAAATCCTAAACCCTAAATCATAGACCCTAAACACTAGACCCTATACCCTAAACTCTATATCCTAGAGTCTAAACCCTAAACCCTAGACCCTAGACCCTAACCCCTTAACCCTAGAGCCAAAACCCTAAACCCTAGACCATAAGCCCTAAAACCCTACACCTTAAACCCTAGATCATAAACCCTATACCCTAGACCATAAACCCTACACACTGGACCCTAAACCCTAGACCAGAGGCCTTAAACCCTAAACCCAAAATCCTAAACCCTAGACCCTAGACCCTAAACCATAAACCCTAAACCCTAAACCCTAAAACTGAACCTCACACCCCAGATCTTAAACCCTAAATCCTAAACCCTAAAACCTAAACAATATACCCTAAACCCTAAAACCCTAACCCCTAAATCGTAACCCTAACCTTAAACCATAAAACCCTAAACCCTAGACCCTAGAGCCCAAACGCTAAACCCTAAACCCTAGACCGTAGACCCTAAACCCTAACCCTAGACCTTAAACCCTAAATACCTAAACCATAAACCCTAAACCCTAAACCCAAAACACAAAATCCAACACCCTAAACCCTAAACCTTAAACCCTAGACCCAGGACAATAGACCCTAAACCATGAACCCTAGACCCTAAACCTTGAAACCCTAACTCCTAATCCCTAAACCTTAAACCTAAACCCTAAAACCTAAACCCTACACCCTAAACTCTAAACCCTAAACCCTAAACCCTAAACCTTAAACCTAAAACCCTAAATCCTAAACCCTAAACCCTAAACCCTAGAGCCTAAACCTTAAACGCTAAACCCAAAACTCTAAACCCTAAACCCTAAACCCTAAACCCAAAACCCTAAACCCTAAACCCTAAAACCTAAACTTGAAATCCTAAACCCTAAATCATAGACCCTATACCCTAAACTCTAAAATCCTAAACCTTAGACCCTAGAACCTATACCCTAAACCCTAGACCCTAGAGCCTAAGCCCTAAACCCTAGACAATAAGGCCTAAAACCGTAGACCTTAAACCCTAGATCATAAAACCTATACCCTAGACAATAAACCTTACACCCTAGACCTTAGACCCTAAACTCCAAACCCAAAATCCTAAACCCTATATGCTAAACCCTAGACCCTAGACCATAAACCATAAACCCTAAACCCTAAAACCGAAACCCTAAACCCTAGACCTTAAACCCTAAATCCTAAACCCTAAAACCTAAACAATATACCTTAAACCCTAAACTCGAAACCCTAAACCCTAGACCTTAAACCCTAAACCCTAGACCCTACATTCTAGACCTTAACCCTAGACCTTAAACCCTAAACCCCTAAACCCTAGAATTGAAACCCTAAACCCTAAACCCTAAGCCCTAGACCCTAATCCCTAAACCCTAGCCCCTAAACCCTATACCTTAGACCCCAAGCCCTAAACCCTAAAGCCTAAGCCCTAAACCCTAAGCTCGAAACCCTAAACCCTAAACTCTAGACCATAAACCTTAAACCATAAGCCCTAAACCCTATACTGTAAACCCTAAACCCTAAACCCAAAAACCTTAAACCCTAAACCTTAAACCCCAAACCCTAAACCCTAAATCCTAGACCCTAAATGTTAAACTCGAAGCCATAAACCCTAAACCCTAGACCCTAAATGCTAAAACTAATACCATAAACCCTAAACCCTATAACCTATACCATAAACCATAAACACTAAACCCTCGGCCGTAGACCGTAGACCCTAAAACCTAAACCCTATATCATAAACCTTAAACCCTAAGGCCTAGACCCTAGACCTTAGACCATCAACCCTGAACCCTAAACCCGACACACTAAACCTTAAATCCTAGACCTTAAGACCTAACCCTAAACCCTAAAATCTAAACAACAAACCCTAAACCCTAAACCCGAAACCCTAAACCCTAGACCCTAAATCCTAAACCGTAAAACCAAGACCCTATACCCTAGACCCTAAACCATAAACCGTAAACCATAGACCGTAAACCATAAACCGTAAACCGTAAACCCTAAACCTTAAACCCAAAATCCTGAAGCCAAAATCTTAGACCTTAAACCCTATACCCTAAACCCTAGACCCTAGAGCCTAAACCCTAGACCCTAAACCCTAAACCATAAAACCCTAAACCCAAAACCCAAAACCCTAAACGCTGAACCCAAAACCCTAAACCCTAAACCCTAAGCCATAAACCATAAATCATAAACCCTAAGCCTTAAACCCTAGCCTTAGACCCTAAACTTTAAACCATAAACCCCAAATCCCAAACCGTAAACTTTAAACCCAAATTCTGAAACCTTAAACCCTAAACACTAAACCCTGAACCCTAAACCTTGAACTCCAATCCCTAAACTCGAAAACCGAAACCCCAAAACCCCAAACCCTAAATTGTAAACCCTAAACCCTAAATCCCAAAACCTAAACATTAAACACTAAATCCTAAACCCTAAATCCCAAATCCTGAACACTAAACCCTAAACCCTGAACCTTAAACCATAAACCCAAAACCTAAAACCCAAAAACCCTAACCCTAAACCATAAACCTGAAACTGTAAACTTTAAACCCTTAACCCTAATCCCAAAACCGTATAACCTAAACCCGAAACCCCAAACCCAAGATCCTAAACCCTAAAACCTAAATAATAAACCCTAAACCTTAAACGTTAAATGCTAAAAACCAAACCCTAAACCCTAAACCCTAAATCCTAATTCCTAAACCCCAAACTCTAAACCCTAAACCCTAACCCTAAACGCAAAACCCTAAATTGTAAGTCCTGAACACTAAACCCAAAACCTAATCCCTAAATCCTAAATCGATAACCTTAAATCCTAAATCCTAAAGCCCAAACCCTAAACTCTAAACCCTAAATTCAAAATCCCAAACCCTAAACACTATACCCTGAAGCTTAGACCCTAAATCCAAAACCCTACACCCTAAATCCCAAAAGCCAAAATCCTAAGCCCTAAGCCCCAAACCCCAAACCCTAAACTCTAAACATCAAATACTAACCCCTAAACTCTAAACGCTGAACTCCAACACCCAACTCCTAACCCTAAACCCCAAAACCCAAAACCCGAAACTGTAAACTGTAAACCGTAAACCCCAAATCCTAAACCCTAAACCCTAAACAACAACCCCTAAACCCGAAACCCTATTCCCAAAATCCTAAACCTTAAATCCTAAACCCTAAACCATGAACCCAAAACCCTAATCCCTAAATCTGAAACCCTAAATACTAAACCCTAAACCATAAACTCGAAACTCTAAATTCTAAACCCTAAACCCCAGACCCTAAACCCAAAATCCCAAAACCTGAAACCTTAAACCTGAAACCCAAAACTCTGAACCCTAAACCATAAACCCTAAACCCTAAACTTTCAACCCTAAACACAAAGCTCTAAACCCCAAACCCCAAACCGTAAACCCTAAACAATAAAGCCTAAACCTTAAAACTTGAACTCTAATCCCTAAACCGTAGACCATAAACCCGAAACTCGAAACTGCAAAACCGAAACCCTAAATCGTAAACCGCAAAACCCAAACCCTAAACCCTAAAGCCCAAAGCCAAAAACCCTAAATCCCAAATCCTAAACATAAAACCGTAAAGCCTAAACCCAAACCTTAAATGCTAAACTTGAAACTGTAAAATTTAAACCCTAAAGCCCAATCCCTAATCCTAAAACCCTATACGCTACACACCAAATCCAAACACTAAACCCTAAACCCGAAATCCTAATCCCCAAACTCTAAACCCCAAACCCAAAATCCTAAACCCTAAGACCTGAACACTAAACCCTAAACCCTAAATGCTAAATCGTAAACCCTAAACCCTAAATCATAAACCCTAAACCCTAAATCCAAAAAGCAAAAACCCCAAACCATAAACCCCAAACCCTAAATCCTAAATCCCAAACCCTAAATATTAAATTCCAAACCCTAAACCCTAAATCTTAAACCATAAACTCAAACCCTAAAACCTAAATCCCAAACCCTAACCCTTAAACCCCAAAGCCAAAACCCTAAACCATAAATCAGAATCCTAAAACTCTAAACACAAAACCTTAAACCCTGAACCCTAAACACTAAACCATAAACCCAAAATCTTGAACCCTAAACTCTAAACCTTAAACCCTAAACCCAAAACTTAAATCCTAAACCCTAAACCCAAAACCTAAGACTAAACTGTAAACCCTAATTCCAAAACCCTATACCCTAAACCCCAAACCCTAAACATTAAACCCTAATCTCTAAATCCTAATTCCTAAACTCCAGACTCTAAACCATCAACCCTAAACCCTAAATGCAAATCCCTAAACCCTAAGCCTTGAACACTAAACCTTAAACCCTAAATCATAAATCCTAAACGACAAACCCTAAACCCTAAACCCTCAATGCTAAATCCCAACCCTAAACACTAAACACTGAAGCTTAGATCCTAAACCCAATACCCAAACCCTAAACTCTAAGCCCTACACATTAAATACTAAACCCTAAACCCTGAACTCTAACCCCCAAACCCTAAACACTAAACCCCAAACCCCTAACCCCAAAACACAAAACCCGAAACTGTAAACTGTAATCCCTAAACCCTAAACCCTAAGCCGTAACCCCTGAACCCGAAACCCTAAACCCTGAGCCAAAATTTGTTTTTATATTAAAAATAATATATATATTACAAAAAATAAAGATAAAAATAAATTATGAGTAATATTACAATTTTAATATATATAGTTATGGTAATTATGTTATTATTTTATATTTTAACATAAATATATATATAAATTTATTTTTTTGTTCTTAAAATTAAATTCTTTTATACTTTAAAATAAAAAATATTATAAAAAATAATATATTAATAACAACAAACAACATATAAATATAAAATATACACTAATATTCTTTAAAATAATAAATAAAATTTATAAAAAAAATAATCAATATTTAAACGGGCCGGCCCGCGGGCTAACGGGCCCCAACCCGTTTAGGCCCGTTTTTAAACGGACCTAATTTAGCCTCCCCAAGCCCGCCCAATTAGCGGGCAGACCGGACCGGCCCGCGGGCTTTGGCCCATTTTGACACTGCTAGGCATCATAGTGAATGCCATGCCCATCTAGTTTAGAACAGTAAAGAAACAAGTAATATGAACTTTATAAGAGGAGCACCAACAATTTTTTCTGGCACTGCTCTATACAGTGCCATGTTCCAAGCCAAACTGTGCTTGGAATAGATGTTTTGTCTTGGAAGAGAGCATGCAAATACTAATAGTCAAAGAACACTGGTATAGATATTTCATTTTTATTATGCATGTAGTTCAGGTAAATTTTGTCCTTCCCTTGTCATTCTGCAGAGGTTGAATATGCAACTTTTGCAGGAAATATACTTTCAAAGAAAGTAACTATATATTACATATTCTAGACTTCCAGTAATTGTTGCTCCTCCAAATGCAATTATTTTCAATAACAATTATGAATAATGAGCAACTCAGATTATAATCTTGTTCATTCTTCCAAGCAATAATTCGTTAGCACAACAACGTTAGAGAAAAAAACAAATTAATTCAATTTTAGAGAAGCTTAAGCATTCAGAAACGGTTTGGGATAACTCCACCATAAACAGAAAAACATTGTGAGGCTCTTCACTAAAAAACAGAAGATATCGGACAAAGACGAAGAGAAAGAGAAGACAAAGACGAAGAGAACATTACCCTTGAGATTCGCCGCTGGAGAAGAGAACTGAGAGAGAAGGCGCTGATTTGGAGAAGGGAAAAGTGTGAGATATGAGACAGAAGGCGCCGATTTGGGCAGAGCTTTCTCGTCGATTTGGGACTTAGGGTTTAAATCGGAGAGGAGTGAAGACTGAAGCAAAACACTATTCTTTTACTATTTTTTACCATGAGATTTTTCTTTTATATTATTTTTAATTTATGTTTATTTATTTTTGTGAAAATAAAATTAAAAAAAGTGATGTTAAAAATATAATTTTAAAGATACTGTGAAGTTAACAAAAAGAATTAAAAAATAAAAATAAATAAATAATTTTTTATTTTAAAGTATAATAAATATTTTTATTTAATATTTTAAAAATGAGAAATAAATGTAACATAACATTTTATTTGAAATGTAGATAAAGCATGTAGATAAAGTGCACATATTAATGTAAATTTCATAATAATTATATATAATTATTAATTACTTTTTATATTAAGATATATAATTCAGTCACTAAAATTAATTTTTTATAAACAAATTAGTTTTTTACTTAAATGTATTTGTGACTACAAATCAACTAATTACTAACTATTTTGTGATTGATAATTTGTAACTGACATTTTAGTCACTAATTTTAAGAGTTTTAAGAATTTAATGACTGATTTTTACGTCGGTTGAAAATCAGTCACTATTTGATGAATTTAGTGACTGATTTTATGTCAGTTACAAATAGCAGTCAATAATTGCAATTTTTCTAGTAGTGGAATAAAATAATTAGTAACTTAGGAAAATTAATTTTCTTAAATCCAGATTTTCTTAACTATTTCAAAAATAATAAAATAAAAATTTTGGAAAAATTTTAAAGTATTGGTTATAAATAAATTAGGAATTTACTAGAAAATAAATAAAAATGTGAAAAATCCTATCTAGATTAATACCTACATTTTTGGTATTTTATTTTCCCAAATTTTAGACAAAATAAGATTTTAAACTTAGGAAGGTGGAAATAATAAAATAAGAAATTAGAAAATTACTTTAATAAAAAGGATTAGTAATTTGTGAATTTTCTTATTAAAATTCTAGAAATTAAATTGGTTTAAAATCCTCATTGAGAAAAGGGCTAAATTGCTAGAAGTTAATAGGCGAAATTTATGAAATATTACTTATGCTATGAAAATTTAATTAGTGATTTGTGAATGAAAATGATATTTTGATGCTTGAAAGTAAAAAAAGAAAATTGTGAGATTTCTGATTGGAGAAGAAAGTGTTGACTTTTTTTTGAAACAAACATAAATATTTTTAATTAAATAATTTTGAGATTAGTATGCCTAAAGTAAAGTGGATGAATTTTGTGAGAACAATTGAGTAAACCTTACCTGAAATTTTGTAAATATATATTATGATCTGTATGGAAAGGGCACACTAGCCTAGGCAAGAAATGCATCCGGGACGTAGTGTCTAGCACCTAGTGAGGAGAGACCTAGTCCGGGATTGGTGATCCTACGGTTCTAACACGTGCACACAC
>CM026261.1:25049718-25166228 GCA_014851425.1 Senna tora | reverse complement strand
GGTTTAGTGTTTAGGGTTTAGGGTTTAGGGTTTAAAGTTTAGAGTTTGGGTTAGGGTTTAGTGTTTAGGTTTAGGCTCTAGGGTCAGGGTGTTGGATTTAGTGTGTAGCGCTAAGGCTAGGGTTTTAGGGTTTTATGGTTTAAGGTTAATTAAGATTTTGTGTTAGGGTTTAGGGTTTTTAGGATTTAGGTTTAAGGATTAGGGTTAGGGTCTATGGTCTAGGGTTTAGGGTTTAAGGGTCAGAGTTTAGGATTTAGGGTCTAGGGACAAGGGTTCGGTTTTAGGGTCTAGGGTTTAGGGTTTAGAATTTAGGCCTAGGTTTAGGGTATAGGGTCTAGGGTTTAGGATTTGGATTTAGGGTAGTGTTTAGTGTTTCGGGGTTATAGTTTGGGTTTAGGGTTTGGGGTTAGGTTTCAGGGTTTTAGGGTTTAAGGTCTAGGGTTTAGAGTTTAGGGTGTAGGGTGTAGGGTTTAGGTTTAGGTTTTAGGGTTAGGGTCTAGGATTAGAGTTTAGGTTTTAGGGTTTAGGTGTTAGGGTTTATGGTTTAGGGATTAGGCTTTAGGCTTTAGGGTTTAGGGTATAGGAATAAGGTTTAGGATTTACGGTTCAGCGTTAGGCTTAGGGGGCAGGGATTAGGGTATAGGTTATAGGGTTTAGGGTCTAGGGTTTAGGGTTTAGGGTTTAGGTTTTAGGGTTTAGGGTTAGGGTTTTTGGGTTTATTGTCTAGGTTTTAGCGTACAGGGTTTATGGTTTATGATATAGGTTTAGGGTTGAGGGTTTTGGTTTTAGGGTTTAGGGTTTAGGGTTTAGGGTTAGAGTTTGGGCTTCGGTTCAAGGTTTAGGTCTAGGGTCTAGATTCTAAGGTTTAGGGTTTAGGGTTTTAGGGTTTGGGGTATAAGGTCTAGGGTTATGGTTTTGATTTAAGCTTCAAGGTTTAGAGTTTAGGATTAGGGTTTTGGGTTTAGGGTTGGCGTTATTAGTTTAGGGTCTATGATTTAGTGTTTGGGTCTATGGTCTTGGGTTTATGGTTTAGGGTTTAGGCTTTATGGTTTTGGGTTTAGGCCATATGGTTTAAGGTTTATGATTTAGGTTTAGGGTTAGGTTTAGGGTTAGAGTTTTGTGTTTGGTTTAGGGTTTAGGGTCTAGGGTTAGGTGCTAGGTTCTGGAGTTAGGGTCTAGGGTTTATGGTTTTAGGGTTTGGATTTTGGGTTTAGGGTTAGGGTTTTTTATTAGGCTTTAGGGTTTAGTGTTTAGGTTTAGGGTTTTGGGTTTTGGGTTTAGAGTTAGGGTTTAATGTTTAGGGTCTAGAGTTTAGTGTTTAGGGCTAGGGTTTAGGGTAGGGTTTAGGATTTACGGTGCTGGGTTTAGGGTTTAGGGTTTAGGGATTATGGTTTAGGGTTTACGGTCTAGGATTAGAGTTTAGGGTATAGGGTATATGGTTTAGGGTTTAGGGTTTAGGTCTAGGGTCTAGGGTCTAGGGTTTAGGGTTTAGGGTTAGGGTTTAGGATTTAAGGTTTAGGATTTAGGGTTCAGGGTTAGGCTTTAGGGTTTATTGTTTAGGTTTAGTTTTAGGTTAGGGTTTGGGCCCAAGGTTAATGGTCAGAGTTTAGGGTGTAGGGTAATGAGGTTTAGGGTTTAGGGTCCAGGGTTTAGTGTTTCTAGTTTAGGTTTAGGGTTTAGTGTTAAGGTTTTAGGGTTTAGGGTTTAAGGTCTAGGGTTAGGGTTAGGGTCGGGTTTGGGGTTTAGGGTCTATCGTTATGGTTTAGGGTTTAGGGCGAGGTTTAGGGTCTAGGGTCTGGGGTTTAGGGTTTAGGGTGAGGGTCTACAGTTCAGGGTTTAGGGTTTAGGATCTAAGGTCTAGGGTCTAGGGTTAGGGTTATGGATTTAGGGTCTAGTGTGTAGGGTTTTAGGTTTAGGGTTTAGGGTTTAGTGTTAAGGTTTTAGAGTTAGGGTTTAGGGTTTAAGGTCTAGGGTTTAGGGTTTAGGGTTAGGGTCTAGGTCTAGGGTTTAGGGTCTGGGGTACAGAATTTACTGTTTAAGTTTTAGGATCTAGGATCTAGGATTTAGGGTTTACGGTGTATGGTTTTAGAGTTTAGGGTATAGGGTTTCTAGTTTAGGTTTTAGAGTTAGTTTTATGGTTTAGGATTTAGGGTTTAGGGTTAGGTTTTAGGGTTTAGGATTAGGGCCTGGGACTTAGGGTTTAGGGTCTAAGGTTTAAGGTTTAGGGTCTAGGGTTTAGGGTTTAGGGTTTAGGGTCTAGGGTCTGGGGTTTATGTCTTAGGGCTTAGGGCTTAGGGTTTAGGGTTTTGGGTTTAGGGTTTTGCGTTTTGGTCTTACGATTTAAGGCTTAGGGTTCAGGGTTTAGGTTTTAGGGTCTCGGGTTTAGGGTTTAGAGTTTAGGGTTTAAGATATAGGGTTTATGGTCTAGGGTCTATCTAGGGTTTGGGGTTTGTGATTTAGGGTTTAGGGTAATAGTTTAGGTTTAGGGTTTAGGGTTTTGTGAGTTTAGGTTTTGGGTTTAGAGTTTTGGGTTTTGCATTTCGGGTTAGGGTTTAGGTTTAGGGTCTAGGTTGTAGGGTCTAAGGTTAGGGTTTAGGGTTTTTTAGGGTATATGGTCTAGGGTTTAAGGTTTATGATTTAGGCTTTAGGGTTTAGGGTTTAGGTTTTAGGGTTTTGGGTTTAGGGTTTAGGGTTTTAACGTTTATGGTCTACGATTTAGGGTCTATGGTTTAGGGTTTATGATTTAAGGTTATGGTTTAGGGGTTAAGGTTTAGAGTTTAGGGTTTTGGGTTTAGGGATTATGGTGTAGGGTTTCCTGGTTCAGGGTCTAAGGTTTAGGGTTTAGGGTCTAAGGTTTAGGGTTTAGTGCCTAGTGTTTAGGGTTTAGGGTCTAGGGTTTAAGGTCTGGGATTTTAGGGTCTAGTATGCAGGGTTTAGGATTAGGGTTTAGTGTTAGGTTTAGGGTCTAAGGTGTAGGGTTTAGGGTCTAAGGTTTAGGTTTTAGGGTTTAGTGTCTAGGGTTAGGGTTTGGGGTTTGGGGTATAGCGTGTATGGTTTAGGGTTATGGTATAGTTTAGGGTTTAGGGTTAGGATTTTGAGGTTTAGGGTTAGGGTTTATGGTTTAAGGAATAGGGTTTAGGGATTAGGGTCTAGGGTTTAGAGTCTAGGGTCTAGGGTCTAGGGTTTAGGGTTTAGGATCTAAGGTTCAGGTTTTAGGGATTAGTGTCAAGGGTTTAGGGTTTGGGGTTTGGGGTTTGGGTTCGGGTTTGGGGTATAGGGTGTACGGTGTAGGGTTAGGGTTTAGGGTTTAGCGTTTAGTGTTTAGGGATTAGGGTTTAGGATTTAGCGTTTAGGGTTTAAGGTGAGGAATTAGGGTTTAAGGTTTTGGATTTAGGGTTTTTTGGGTTTAGGGTTTTGGTTTTAGGGTTTACAGTTTAGGGTCTAGGGTCTAGGGTTAGGGTTTAGGGTTTTGGGTTTTGGGTTTAGGTCTTAGGGTTTAGGGTTTTTGGGTTTAGGGTTTTGGGTTTAGCGTTTAGGGGCTAGGGGTTCGGGTCTAGGGTCTAGGATTTAGGGCTTAGTGTTTAGGTTTTAGGGTTTAGGGTTTGGGGTTTAGGGTTAGGGTTTAGGGCTTAGGTTTTAGGACTTAGGTATTACGGTCAAAGGTTTTAGGTTTAGGGTTTATGGTTTAAGTTTTAGGGTTTAGGGTTTAGGGATTGGGTTTAGGGTCTAAGGATTAGGGTTTAGGGTTTGGCATTTTGGGTTTAGGGTGTTGGGTTTAGGGTTTAGGGTCTAGGGTCTAGGGTTTAGGGTTAAGGGTTTAGGGTTAGGGCTTAGGGTTTAAGGCTTAGGGTTTAGGATTTAGGGCTAAGGTTTAGGGTATAAGGTCTAGGGTTTAAGGTTTAGGGTTTAGGGTCTAGGGCCTAGGGTTTAGGCTTTAGGGTTTAGAGTTTAGGGTAGAAGATTTACGATATAAGATTTAGTGTTTAGGGTTTAGGGTCTAGGGTATAGGGTTTAGGATCTATGATTTAGGGTTTAGGGTTTAGGGTTTAGGGTTTGGAGTTTTGGGTTTCAGTTTAGGGTTTAAGGTTTAGGTTTTATGTTCTAGGGTATATGTTCTAAGGTTAGGGTGTAGTGTGTAGGGTTTTAGGGTTTGTGTATAGGGTCTAGGGTTTAGGGTTTAAGATTTAGGCATTAGGTTTTGGGTTAGGGTTAGTGTTTTACATTTGGGGTCTAGGGGTTAAGGTTTAGGCTCTAGGGTTTAGAGTCTAGGGTTAGGGTTTAGGAATTAGGGTGCTGGTTTAGGGATTATGATTATGATTTAGGGTTTATGGTTTAGGGTTTAGGGTTAACGGTCTAGGGTTTAGAGTTTACGGTTTACGGTTAGGGTTTAGGGTTTGGGATTTAGGGTTCAGTGTTAGGGTTTAGGGTTTTTGTTAGGGTTTAGGGTTTAGGTTTTCAGGTTAGGGTTTTAGGGCCTAAGGTTTAGGGTCTAGAGTTTAGGGTTTGTGTCTAGGTTTGGGGTTTAGGGTTAGCATTTGATTCTAGGGTTTAGGGTCTAGGGTCAGGTTTAGGGTTTAGGACTTAGTGCACATTCATTAGGCAGAAATAGAAATGGAAATGGAACTGGAATGCATTTGATGTGTTTAGTAGTAAAAGTTTGGTAATGGAAATGGAAAGGGAATGTATTATAATGACGATTTTACTCCATATATTAAAATAATAAAAATAAAAGAGTGTTTAGGGTCTAGGGTATAATAGATATTTTGTATTTTTTTTTTTTTTTTAAGTTGATCGAAATGGAAAAGTGAAAAAGTAGGTGGGGTTTAGGATTTCAAGTTCTGGGTATAGGACTTACGGTTTAGAGTTTCGGGTTTTGCATTTAGGGTTTAGGGATTATGGTGTAGGGTTTCTTGGTTTAGGGTCTAGGGCTTAGGGGTAAGGTTTAGGGTTTAGGCTTTATGGTCTAGGGTTTAAGGTCTACGGTTTAGGATGTAGGGTCCAAGGTTTAGGGTTTAGGATTTAGGGTCTAGTATTTAGGGTTTCGGGATTATGGTTTGGTGTATAAGTTTTACGGTTTAAGGTTTAGGGTTTAAAGTCTTAGGGTTTAGGTTTTGGGCTAGGGTTTAGGGTTAGTGTGTAGGGTTTAGGGTTTAGGGTTTTGGTTTTAGGGTCTAGGGTCTAGGGTTTAGGCTTTAGGATTTCGGGTTTAGGGTTTAGGGTTTAGAGTTTAGGGTTTAGGAGTTTAGGGTTTAGGGTTTAAGGTTTAGAGTTTAGGGTTTAGGTTTTACGTTTAGGGTTTAGGGTTTTCGGGTTTAGGATATAGGTTTTGGGGTTTAGAGTTTAGGGTCTACGGTTTAGGGTCTAGGGTCTAGGGTCGAGGGAGGGTTTAGGGTTTCAATCTTAGGGTTTATGGTTTAGGGTTTTCGGTTTAGGGTTTAGTGTTTAGGGTTTTGCATTTAGAGTCTAGGTTTAGGGTTAGGGTTTAGGGTTTATGTTGGGGTTAGGGTTTGAGTTATGGTTTAGGGATTAGGGATTGGGGTTTATGGTTTTGGGGTTTAGTGTTTGGTGATTTTGGGTTTAGGGTCTTGGGCTTAGGGTTTAGGGGTATAGGGTCAGGGTTTAGGGTTTAGGGTAAATGGTGTAGGGTTTAGGTCTTAGGTTTAGGGTTTAGGGTTTGGGTTTTGGGTTTTGGTTATAAAATTTGAGTTTCGGGTTTAAGGTTTAGGGTTTAGGGTCTAGGTTGTAGGATCTAGTTTAGTGTCTAGGGTTAGGGTCTAGGGTCGGGTCTAGGGTTTAGGGCTTAGGGTTTAGGGTTTACGGTATAGGTCTTGGGTTTATGGTTTGGGTTGAGGCTTTAAGGTCTAGGGTTTAGGCTTTAGGGTTTAGAGTTAGGGTTTAGGGTTTAGGGTGTGGTTTAAGGTTTAGGGTTTTGGGTTTTTGGGTTTTGGGTTTAGAGTTTGGGTTTCGGGTTTAAGGTTTAGGGTTTAAGGTCTAGGGTGTAGGTTCTAGGTTTTAGGGTCTGGGTTTAAAGTTTAGGGCTTTAGGGTTTATGGTATAGGGTCTAGGGTTTATGATTTTTGATTAGGGTTTAGGGTTAGGGTTTAGGGTTAGGGTCTAGGGTTCTAGGGTGTAGGTGCTAGATATTAGGGTCTAGGGTTTAGGGTTTAGGGTTATAGGGTCTAGGGTTTATGGTTTATGATTTAGGCGTTAGGGTTTAGGGTTTTGGGTTTAGGGTTTAGGGTTAGAGTTTTGGGTTTAGGGTTTACGACATAGGGATTGGCGTCAAAGGTTTAGGGTTTAGGGTTTATGGTTTTGGTTTTAGGGTCTAGGCTTTAGGTTTTAGGCTTTGGCGATTTTGGGTTTAGGGTTTAGGGCTTAGGCCTTAGGGTTTAAAGTTTAGGGTTTAGGAGTTAGGTTTAGGGTTTAGGGTTTAAGGTTTAGGCTTTAGGGATTAGAGTTTAGGGTTCATGATTTATGGTTTTGGGTTTAGGGCTTTGGGTATAGGGTTTAAGGCTTATGATTTAGGGTTTAGGGTTTATGGTTTAGGTATTTAGGTTTAGGGTTTAGGGTTCAGAGTCTAGGGTTTACAGTCTAGGGTCTAGGGTCTGGGGTTTAGGGCTTAGGCTTTAGGTTTTAGGGTTTAGGGTTTTGGGGTTAGGGTTTAGGGTTTAGCGTTTTGGGTCTATGGTTTAGGGTTTAGGGTTCATGGTTTAGGGTTTAGGACATAGGGATTAGGGTCACTGGTTTAGGGTTTAAGGGTGTACGGTCTAGGTTTTAGGCTCTTTGGTTTAGGGTCTAGGTCTAAGGTTTAGGGTTTCATAGATTTAGGGTCTAGTATTTAGGGTTTGGGGTTTAGGGTATAGTGTTTAGGTTTTAGTGTTTTAGGTTTAAGGTTTAGGGCTTAGGGCTTAGGGTTTAGGGTATAGGTCTTTAGTTAAGGTTCAGGCTTTAGGCTTTAATCTTTAGGCTTTTAGGGTCTAGGGTTTTAGGCTTTCGGTTTATTGTTTAGGGTTTAGGGTGTAGGGTTAGGGTTTAGGGATTTGGGTTTTGAGTTTAGAATTTTGGGTTTCGGGTTCAAGGTTTAGGGTTTAGGGTCTAGGGTGTAGGATCTAGGTTTTAGGGTCTAGGGTTTAGGGTTTACGGTTTTAGGTTTTAGGGTCTAGGGTTTAGGGTTTATGATTAGGGTTTAGGGTTTAGGGTTTAGGGTTTAGGGTCTAGGGTGTAGGTTCTTAGGTTCTTGGGTCTAGGGTTTGGGGTTTAGGGTTTTAGGGTTTAGAGTTTAGAGTTTTAGATTTATGGTTTAGGTTTATGATTTACGATTTAGTGTTGGGTGTTTAGGGTCTAGGGATTAGCATTCAGAGTTTAGGGTTTAAGATTTAGGGTTTAGAGTTTACGGTCTAGGGTATAGGGTTTATGATTTAGGGTTTAGGGTTTTGTGTTTAGCGTTTTGGGTTAGTGTTTAGGGATTGGGGTCTAGGTTCTAGGGTCTAGGGTTTAGGGTCTATGGTCTAGGGTCTAGGGTCTAGGGTTTAAGGTTTAGGGTTATAGGGTCTAGGGTTAGGGGTTATGATTTAGGCTTTAGGGTTTAGGTTTTAGGGTTTAGGGTTTAGGGTTTTAAAGTTTAGGGTCTAGGGTTTAGGGTTTAGGATTTCAAGTTCTGGGTATAGGACTTATGGTTTAGAGTTTAAGGTTTTGGGTTTAGGGTTTAGGGATTATGGTGTAGGGTTTCTTGGTTTAGAGTCTAGGGTTTAGGGGTAAGGTTTAGGGTTTAGGCTTTATGGTCTAAGGTTTAGGGTGTACGGTCCAAGGTTTAGGGTTTAGGATTTAGGGTCTAGTATTTAGGGGTTCGGGTTTATGGTTTAGTGTATAGGTTTTACAGTTTAAGGTTTACGGTTTAAAGTCTAGGGTTTAGGGTCTTGGGTATAGGGTCTAGGATGTAGGGTTTATGGTTTAGTGTGTAGAGTTTAGGGTTTAGGGTCTAGGGTGTAGGCTTTAGTCTTTAGGGTTTCGGGTTTAGGGTTTAGTGTTTAGGGTTTAGGGTTTAGAATTTTATGGTTTAGGGTTTAGGGTTTCGGTTTTACGTTTAGGGTGTAGGGTTTAGGGTTTTGGGGTTTAGAGTTTAGGGTCTAGGGTCTAGGGGTTAGGGGTTTCGGTCTAAGGCTTTAGGGTTTATTGGTTTTGGGTTTAGGGATTAGTGTTTAGGGTTTTGCATTTAGAGTCTAGGGTTTAGGGTCTAGTGCTTAGGGTTTAGGTTATAGGGTTTAGGGTTTTTTGGTATAGGGTTTAGGGTTTAGGGTTTAGGGACTATTGTCTGGGGTTTAGGGTTTAGGACATAGGGATTAGGGTCAAAGGTTTTGGGTTTATGGTTTAGGGTTTAGGGTTTAGGGTTTAGTGTTTGGAGATTTTGGGTTTAGGGTCTAGGGCTTAGGGTTTAGGGTATTGGGTTAGTGTTTAAGGTTTAGGGTAAAGGGATCAGGGTTTTGGTTTAGGTTTAGTTTTTTGGGCTTAGACTTTAGGGTTTTCGATGTAGAGTTTTGGGTTTCAAGTTTAATATTTCGGGTTTACAGTCTAGGCTGTAGGACCTAGATTTTAAGGTCTAGAGTTTAAGGTCTAGGGTCTAGCGTCTAGAGTTTATGATTTGTGATTAGGGTGTAGGGTTTTGGGTCTAGGGTGTAGGTTCTAGGTTTTAGGGACTAGGGTTTAGGGGTTAGGGTTTTAGGTTTTAGTGTATAGGGTTTAGGGTTTATGGTTTATGGTTTAGGCGTTCGGGTTTAGGGTTTAGGGTTTAGGGTTTAGGGTTTACGGTATATTGTTTAGAGTTTAGGGTATATGGTTTGGGGTTTATGGATTGGGGTTTAGGGATTAAGGGTTTAAGGTTTAGGAATTAAGGTTCATGGTTATTTGTTTAGGGTTTAGGGTTTAGGGTTTAGGACCTAGGGTTTAGGGTTTAAGGTTTAGGGTTTAGGGTATATGGTTTAGGGTTTAGGATTTAGGGTTTAGGGTTCATGGTTTTGGGGTTTAGGGTTTAGGGTTTAGGGTTTAGGGTTTAGGGTTTAGGGTTTGTGGTTTAAGGTTTAGGGTTTAGAGTTTAGGGTTTACAATTTAGGGTTTAGGGTTTAGGTTTAAGGATATAAGCTTTATGGGTTTGTCATTTAGGGCCTAGGGTCTTGGGTTTTTGGTTTAGGGTTTAGGGTTTAAGGTCTAGGGTTTAGGGTTTATGATTTAGGGTTTAGGGTTGACAGTTTTGGTTTTAAGCTTCAGGGTTTAGGGCTTAGGGGTTTGGGATTAAGGATTGGGGTATAGAGTTTTGCATTTTGGGGTTAGGGTTTAAGGTCTAGTTTCTAGGGTCTGGGGTCTAGGGTTTAAGGTTTAGGGTTTTAGGGTTGAGGGAATAGGGTCTAGGGTTTTGGGTTTATGATTTAGGCTTTGGGGTTTAGGGTTTAGGGTTTAGGTTTTAGGGTTTTAGGTTTAAGGTTTGGGGTTTTAACGTTTAGGGTCTAGGGTTTAGGGTTTAGGATTTCAGGTTCTGGGTTTAGGGCTTATACTTTAGAGTTTAGGGTTTTGGGTTTAGGGTTTAGGGACTACGGTGTAGGATTTAAGGGTAGGGTTTAGTGTCTAGGGACGAAGGTTTCAAATTGGGGATCTAGTATTTAATGTTTCGAGTTTAAGGTTTGGTGCTTAGTGTTTTGGCTTTAGGACTTAGGGTTTAGGGTTTAAGGTCTAAGGTTTAGGGTTTAGGGTGTAGGGTGTAGGGTTTAGGTTGTAGGGTTCAAGGTTTGGGGTTTGGGGTTTAGGGTTTAGGGTTTGGTGTGTGAGGTATAGGATTTAGTGTCTAGGGTTTAGAATCTAGGGTTTAGGATTTAGGGTTTGGGGTTTGGGGTTTAGGGTTTAGGGTCTAGGGTTTAGGATTTCGGGTTTTGGGTTTGCGGTCTAGGGTTTACGCTTTAGGGTTTAAGGTCTAGGGTTTAGGGTGTAGGCTCTAGGGTCTAGGATGTTGGGTTTAGGGTTTAGTGTGTAGGGTTTAGGGTTTGGGGTTTCGGGTTTCGGGTTTGGGGTCTAAGGTGTAGGGTTTAGGGTTTAGGGTTTCGAGTTTAGGGTTTAGGGTTTAGGGTTTAGGGTTTAGGACTTTACCGTTTAGGGTTTAGGGTTTAAGGTTTAGGGTTTATGGTTTAGGGTTTAGGGTTTAGGTTTTATGTTTAGGGTTTAGTGTTTTTGGGTTTAGGATTTAGGGTTTAGGGTTTATGTTTTATGTTTAGGGTCTAGGGTCTAGGGTTTAGGGTTTCGGTCTTAGGGTTTAGGGTTTAGGGTTTAGTGTTTAGGGTTTAGGGTCTAGAGTCTAGGGTTTAGGGTCTAGGGTTTATGGTTTAGGGTTTAGGTTATAGGGTTTAGGGTTTTTGGGTTTAGGGTTTGGGTTTAGGGTTTACCATTTAGGGTCTAGGGTCTATGGTCTGGGGTTTAGGGTTTAGGACATAGGGATTAGGGTCAAAGGATTAGGGTTTAGGGTTTTAGGGATTAGGGTCTAGGGTTTACGGTTTACGGTTTAATGTTTGGCGATTTTGGGTTTAGGGACTAGGGCTTAGGGTTTAGGGTATTGGGTCAAGGTTTAGGGTTTATGGTTTAAGGTTTCTGGTTGAGCTTATAGGGGTTAGGGTTTAGGGTCTAGGGTCTAGGGTTTGTGGTTTAGTTCTTAGGGTTTAGGGTTTTTGGGTTTAGGTCTTAGGTTTAGGGTTTAGCATTTAGAGTCTATGGTTTAGGGTCTAGGGTTTAGGGTTTAGGGTTTAGGGTTTAGGGTTTAGGGTCTAGGGTCTAGGGTTTAGGGTTTAGGGATTGGCGATTTTGGGTTTAGGGTCTAGGGTTTAGGGTTTAGGGTTTAGGGTTTAGGGTTTAGGGTCTATGGTTTAGGGTCTAGGGTTTAGGGTTTAGGATTTAGGGTTTAGGGTATATGATCTTGGGTTCATGGTTTAGGGTTTAGGGTTTAGTGTTTAGGCTTTAAGGTGGAGGGTTTAGGCTTTAGGGCTTAGGGTTTTGGCTAAAGGGTGGAGGGTGTAGAGTTTGCGGTTTAGGGTTTAGTGTTTCGGGTTTACAGTTTTCAGTTTCGCTTTTAAGGTTTTGGGTTTAGGGTGTATGGTATAGGTTCTTCGTTTTAAGGTCTTGGGTTTAGCGATTAGGAGTTTAGGGTTTAGGGTATAGGGTCTAGGGTTTACGATTTATGATTAGGGTTTCGGGTTTAGGGTTTAGCGTTTTGGGTGTAGGGTGTAGGTTCTAGGGTTTATGGTCCAGGGTTTAGGGATTAGGGTTTTAGGGTTTAGGGTATAGGGTTTATGGTTTTTGATTTTGACATTAGGGTTTAGGGTTTTAGTTTTTGGGTTTTGGGTTTTAGAGTTTTGGGTTTACGGTTTACGAATTTAGGGTTTAGAGTCTAGGGTTTAAGGTTTATGACATAAGGATTGGCATCAAAGGTTGAGTGTTTAGGGTTTAGGGTTTTGGTTTTAAGGTCTAGGGTTTAGGGTTTAGGCTTTGGCAATTTTGGGTTTAGGCTTTAGGGTTTAAAGTTTAGGGTTTAGGAGTTAGGTCTATGGTCTAGGGTTTAATGTTTAGGGTTTAAGGTTTAGGGTTTAAGCTTTAGCGTTAAGAGTTTAAGCTTCAAGATTTATGGTTTTCGGTTTAAGGCTTTGGGTATGGGGTTTAAGTCTTATGATTTAGGGTTTAGGGTTAAGGGTTTAGGTATTTAGGTTTAGGGTTTAGGCTTCAGAGTCTTGGATTTGCGGTCTAGGGTCTAGGGTTTAGGGTTTAGGGCTTAGGCTTTAGGTTTTAGGGTTTTGGTTTTGGGGTTTAGGGTTTAGGGTTTAGCATTTAGGGTCTATGGTTTAGGGTCTAGGGTTTAGGGTCTAGGGTTTAGGGCATTGGGATTAGGGTCAATGGTTTAGGGTTTTGTGTTTAGGGTCTACAGTCTAGGACTTAAGGTCTACAGTTTAGGGTCTAGGGTCTAAGGTTTAGTGTTTTAGATATAGGGTCTAGTATTTAGGGTTTGGGGTTTAGGGTATAGTGTTTAGGGTTTAATGTTTAAGGTCTAGGATCTAGGGCGTAGGGCTTAGGGCATAGTTTTAGGGATTAGGGTCTATTATCTAGGGTTTCAGTTTTAGGGTTTAGTGCTTTGGTTTTAATGCCCAGGGTTTAGGGTTTAGGGTTTAGAGTTTAGGATTTTTGGTTAACAGTTTTGGATTTAGAGTTTTGGGTTTTGGATTTAGAGTTTAGGGTTTAGGATCTATGGTATAGGGTCTACGGTTAAGGGACTAGGGTTTACGGTTTTAGAGTTTTAGGTATACGGTCTAGGGTTTAGGGTTTATGATTTAGGGTTTAGGCTTTAGGTTTTGGGGTTTAGGGTTTTATGTTTAGTCTTTACGGTTTTAACGTTTAGGGTCTAAGGTTTAGGGATCATAGTTTAGGATATAGGGTTTAGGGTTTAAGGTTTACAATCTAGGCTTTAGAGTTTATGGTATAGGGTTCATAATTTAGGGTTTAGGATTTACTGTTTAGTTGTTGGCGGTATTGGGTTTATGGTCTAAGGCTTAGGGTTTAAGGTATAGGGTCATGGGTTAGAGTTTAGGGTATAGGGTTTACGGTTTAGGTTTTAGGTTTAGGGTTTAAGGTTTAAGGTTTTTGGGTCTAGGTTTAGCTTATAGGGGTTAGGGTTTAGGTCATAGGGTCTAGGGTTTAGGGTTTAGGGCTTAGGGTTTTTGGGTTTTGGGCTTAGGGATTAGGGTTTAGCATTTAGAGTCTAGGGTTTAGGGTTTAGGGTCTAGGGTTTAGGGTTTAGGGATTGGTGATTTTGGGTTTAGGGTTTAGGGTTTAGGGTTTAAGGCTTAGGGCTTAGGGTTTTGGGTTTAGGGTATAGGGTCTTTAGTTTAAGGTTCAGGGTTTAGGATTTAATCTTTAGGCTTTAGGGTCTAGGGTTTAGGCTTTAGGGTTTAGAGTTTAGGGTTTAGGGTGTGGGGTGTAGGGTGTAAGGCTTTAGGTTTTGGATTTAGAATTTTAGGTTTCAATTTAAGGTTTTGGGTTTCGGGTCGTGGTTTTTGGGTCTAGTGTCTAGAGTCTAGGGTTTTAGGGTTTAGGGTTTAGGATCTAGGGTTTAGGGTTTATGATTAGTGTTGAGGGTTGAGGATTTAGGGTTTAGGGTCATGGGTGTAGGTTATAGGGTCTTGGGTCTAGGGTTTAGTGTTTAGGGTTTTAGGGTTTAGAGTTTAGGGTTTATGATTTAGGGTTTAGGGTTCTAACGTTTAGGATCTAGGGTTTAAGGTCTAGGGTTTAGGATTTACGGTGCTGTGATTAAGGGTTTAAGGTTTAGGGTTTAGGGTTTACGGTCTATTGTTTAGAGTTTAGGGTATAGGGTTTAGGGTTTTTGGATTAATGTTTATGGTTAAGGGTTTATGGTTTAGGAATTAAGGTTCATGGTTATTTGTATAGGGTTTAGGGTGTAGGTTTTAGGGTTTAGGGTTTAGGGTTTAGGGTTTAGGGCCTAGGGTTTAGGGTTTATGGTCTAGGGTTTAGGGTCTAAGGTTTAGGGTTTAGGATTTAGGGTCTAGGGTTTAGGGTTTATGGTTTTGGGGTTTAGGGTCTAAGGTCTAGGGTCTAGGGTCTATGGTTTAAGCTTTAGGGTTTAGAGTTTTGGGTTTATGATTTAGGGTTTACGTTTTAAGTTTAAGGATATAGGGTTTAGGGTTTGTGATTTAGGGCCTAGGGTCTAGGGTTTAGGGTTTAGGGTTTAGGGTTTAATATTTAGGGTTTAGGGTTTATGATTTAGGGTTTAGGGTTGATAGTTTAGGTTTTAAGGTTTAGGGTTTAGGGGTTTGGGTTTAGGGATTGGGGTTTAGGGTTTAGGGTTTAGGGTTTTGGGTTTTGGGTTTTGAGGTTAAGGTTTAGGGTTTAGGGTCTAGGGTCTAGGTTCTAGTTTCTAGGGTCTAGGGTTTAGGGTTTAGGGTTATAGGGTTTAGGGAATAGGGTCTAGGGTTTAGGGTTTATGATTTAGGATTTAGGTTTTAGGGTTTAGGGTTTTAATGTTTCGGGTCTAGGGTTTAGGGTTTAGGATTTCAGGTTCTGGGTTTAGGGGTTATACTTTAGAGTTTAGGGTTTTGGGTTTAGGGTTTAGGGATTACAGTGTAGGGTTTAAGTCTAGGGTTTAGGGTTTAGGATTTCAAATTTAGGATCTAGTATTGAGGGTTTCGGGTTTAGGGTTTACTTCTTAGTGTTTTGGTTTTAGGGATTAGGGTTTAGGGTTTAAGGTCTAAGGTTTAGGGTTTAGGGTCTAGGGTCTAGGGTCTAGGGTCTTGGGTGTTGGGTTTGGGGTTTGGGGTGTGGGGTGTAGGGTTTAGTGTTTAGGGTTTAGGGTTTAGGGTTTGAGGTTTGGTGTTTAGGATATAGGGTTTAGTGTCTAGGGTTTAAGGTCTTGGGTTTAGGATTTCTGGTTCGGGTTTGGGGTCTAGGGTTTAGGATTTAGGGTTTAAGTTCTAGGGTTTAGGGTCTAGGATGTAGGGTTTAGGGTTTACTGTATAGGGTGTAGGGTTTAGGGTTTAGACTCTAGGGTGTAGCCTTTTGGGTTTAGGGTTTTGGGCTTAGGGTTTAGTGTTTAGAGTTTATGGTTTTGGGTTCAAGGTTTAGGATTTTAAGGTTTAGAGTTTAGTTTTTAATTTTTATGGTTTAGGTTTTATGTTTAGGGTTTAAGGTTTAGGGTTTTGGGGTTTAGGATATAGATTTTAGGTTTTAGAGTTTAGGGTCTAGGGTCTAGGGTGTATGGTTTAGGGTTTAGGGTTTCGGTCTTAGGGTTTAGGGTTTAGGGATTACGGTTTACGGTTTTAGGGTTTAAGGTTTAGGGTTTAGGGTTTAGCATTTAGAGTGTAGGGTTTTGGGTTTAGGGTCTAGGGTTTAGGGTTTTGGGTATTGGGTTTTGGGTTTAGAATTTTAGGTTTCGGGTTTATGATTTAGGGTTTAGCGTCTAGGGTGTAGGATCTAGATTTTAGGGTCTAGGGTTTAGGGTTTAGGGTTTTAGGGTTTAGGGTTTAGGTTCTTGGGTTTAGGGTTTATGATTATGGTTTAGGGTTTAGGGTTTAGAGTTTAGGGTCTAGGGTGGTAGGTTCTAGGTTTTAGGGTCTAGGGTTTAGGATTTTAGAGTTTAAGGTATAGGGTTTAGGTTTTATTGTTTATGATTTAGACATTACGGTTTAGGGTTTAAGTTTTAGGTTTTTGGGTTTTTGGTTTAGGGATTAGATTTTTAACATTTAGGATCTAGGGTTTAGGCTATAGGGTTTAGAGTCTAGGGCTTAGGATTTAGGGTTCTGGGTTATGAGTTAAAGGTTTAGGGTTTAGGGTTTACGGCCTATTATTTAGAGTTTAGGGTATAGGTTTTACAGTTTATGGATTAGTATTTAGAGTTAAGGGTTTAAGGTTTAGGAATTAAGGATCATGGTTATATTATTAAGGTTTAGGGTTTATGGTTTAGGGTTTATGGTTTAGGGTTTAGGCTTTATGGTTTTAAGGTTTAGGTTTTAAGGTTTAGGGTCTAGGGTCTTAGGTCTATGGTTTGAACTTTAGGGTTTAGAGTTTAGGGTTTACATTTCAGGGTTTAGGGTTTAAGTTTAAGGATATAGGGTTTTGGGTTTGTGATTTAGGGCCTAGGGTCTAGGGTTTATGGTTTAGAGTTTAGGGTTTAAGATTTAGGGTTTAGGGTTCAAGGTCTAGGGTTTAGGGCTTATGATTTAGGGTTTAAGGTTGGTAGTTTAGGTTTTAAGGTTTAGGGTTTAGGGTTTTGGGTTTACGGATTATGGTTTAGGGTTTAGGGTTTAGATTTTTGCATTTTGCGGTTAAGGTTTAGGGTTTAGGGTCTATGTTCTTGGTTCTAGGGTCTAGTGTTTAGGGTATAGGGTTTAGGGTTTTAGGGTTTAGGCAATAGGGTCTAGGGTTTAGGGTTTATGATTTAGGCTTTAGGGTTTAGGGTTTAGGTTTTAGGGTTTAGGGTCTAGGGTTTAGGGTTTAGGATTTCTTGTTCTGTGTTTAGGGGTTTTGGTTTAGAGTTTAGGGTTTTGGGTTTAGGGATTACGGTGTAGGGTTTATGTCTAGGGTTTATGGTCTAGGGTCTAGGCTTCAGGATTTCAGATTTAGGGTCTAGTATTTAGGTTTTCGGGTTTATGGTTTAGTTCTTAGTGTTTTGGTTTTAGGGTTTAGGGTTTAAGGTCTAAGTTTTAGGGTTTAGGGTCTAGTGTCTAGGGTCTAGGGTCTAGGGTTTTCGGGTTTGGGGTGTGGGTTGTAGGGATTAGTGTCTAGGGTTTAGGGTCTAGGGTTTGTGGTTTGGGGTTTGGTGTTTAGGGCATAGGGTTTAGTGTCTAGGGTTTAAGGTCTAGGGTTTAGGATTTCTGGTTTGGGTTCGGGGTCTAGGGTTTAGGGTTTAGGGTTTAAGGTCTAGGGTTTTGGGTCTAGGGTCTAGGGTCTAGGATGTAGGGTTAAGGTTTACAGCGTAGGGTTTAGGATTTGGGGTTTGGGGTCTAGGGTGTAGGGTTTACAGTTTAGGGTTTAGGGTTTAGGATTTTACAGTTTAGGGTTTAGGGTTTAAGGTTTGGGGTTTAGGGCTTAGGTTTTACGTTTAGGGTTTAGGGTTTAGGGTTTTGGTATTAGGGTTTAGGGTTTACGGTTTACGGTTTACGGTTTACGGTTTTTGGGTTTAGGGTTTAGTGTTTAGGGTTTAACATTTAGAGTCTAGGGTTTAGGGTTTAGGGTTTAGGGCTTAGGGTTTATGTTATAGGGTTTAGGGTTTAAGGTTTAGTATTTAGTGTCTAGGGTCTATGGTCTGGGGTTTAGGGTTTAGGACATAGGGATTAGGTTCAAAGGTTTAGGGTTTAGGGTTTATAGTTTAGGGATTAGGGTCTAGGTTTTAGGGTTTAGGGTTTAGAGTTTGGCGATTTTAGGTTTAGGGTCTAGGGCTTAGGGTTTAGAGTATAGGGTCAGGGTTTAGGGTATAGGGTTTAAGGTTTAGGTTTTAGGTTTAGGGTTTAGGGTTTTTGGGTTTACGGTTTAGCTTATAGAGGTTACGGTTTAGGGTCTAGGGTATAGGGTTTAAGGTTTAGATCTTAAGGTTTGGGGTTTTTGGGTTTATGTCTTAGGGTTTAGGGTTTAGCATTTAGAGTCTATGGTTTAGGGTCTAGGGTTTAGGGTTTAGGGGTTAGGGTTTAGGGTTTAGGGTTTAGGGTCTAGGGTTTAGGGTTTAGGGATTGTCGATTTTAGGTTTACGGTTTAGAGTTTAGGGTCTAGGGTTTAGGGTTTAGGGTTTAGGGTTTAGGGTTTAGGGTTTAGGGCTTAGGGTTTAGGGTTTAAAGTTTAGGGCTTAAGGTTTAGGCCTTAGGCTATAAGGTTTAGGGTTTAGTGTTTATGCTTTAGGGTTTAAGGTTTAGGGTTTAGGGTTTAGGATTTAGGGTTTATGGTTTAGAGTTTAGGGTTTAGGGTTTAGGGTTTTCGGTTTTGGGTTTACGGTTTTAGGTTTTGAGTTTTGGGTTTAGGGTTTAATGTTTAGTGTTTAGGGTCTAGGGTGTAGGATCTAGATTTTAAGGTCTAGAGTTTAGGGTTTAGGGTCTAAGGTCTAGAGTTTATGATTTATGATTAGGGTGTAGGGTTTAGGGTTTTAGATTTTGGGTCTAGGGTGTAGGTTCTTGGTTTCATGGACTAAGGTTTAGGGTTTAGGGTAGTAAGTTTTACGGAATAGGGTTTAGGGTTTATGGTTTATGAATTAGGAGTTCGGGTTTAGGGTAAAGGTTTTAGGGTTTAGGGTTTTAGGTTTAGGGTTTAGGGTTTTAGAGTTTTGGGTTTAGGGTTTAGGGATTGAGGGTTTAGGGTGTAGTGTTTAGGGTTTAGGACATAGGGATTGGCGTGAAAGGTTTAGGGTTTAGGGTTTAGGGTTTATGTTTTAGGGTCTAGGGTTTAGGGTTTAGGGTTATGGTTTTGGGTTTAGGGTTTAGGGTTTAGGGTTTGGCGATTTTGGGTTTAGGGTCTAAGATCTAGGGTTTTTGGCTTAGGGCTTAAGGCATAGGGTTTAAGGTTTAGGGTTTAGAGTTTTGGCTTCAAGATTTATGGTTAAGGGTTTAGGGTTTTAGGAATAGGGTTTAGGGTTTAGGGTTTAGGGTCTAGGGTTTAGGGTTTAGGGCTTAAGCTTTAAGTTTTAGGGTGTAGAGTTTTGGGTTTAGGGTTTAAGGTTTAGCATTTTGGGTCTATGGTTTAAGGTCTAGGGTCTAGGATTTAGGGTTTAGGGTTTAGGACATAAGGATTAGGGTACAAGGTTTAGGGTTTAGGGTTTAGGGTCTATGGTCTGGGTTTAGTGTCTACAGTTTAGGGTCTAGGGTCTAAGGTTTAGGGTTTCGGATTTAGGGTATAGTATTTAGGGTTTCGGGTTTAGGGTTTAGGGTTTAGTGTTTAGGGTTTAGGGTTTAAGGTCCAGGGTTTAGGTTGTAGGGTCTAGGATTTAGGGTTTAGGGCTTAGGGCTTAGTTTTAGGGTTTAGGGTCTAGTATCTAGGGTTTAAGGTTTCAGATTTAGGGTCTAGGGTTTAGGGTTTAGGGTTTAGGATTTTGGGTTAACGGTTTAGGGCTTAGAGTTTTGGGTTTCCAATTTACGATTTAAGGTATAGGTTCTAGGATTAAGGGCCTAGAGTTTACAATTTTATGGTTTTGTGTATAAGGTCTATGGTTTAGGGTTTATGATTTAGGGTTTAGGGTTTTAACGTTTAGGGTTTATGGTTTATGGATTATGGATTATGATATAGGGTTTAGGGTTTACAATGTAGGGTTTAGAGTTTAGGGTATAGGGTTTAGGGTTTAGGGTTTAGGGTTCAGGATAAGGGTTTCGGGTTTATTATTTTGGGTTTATGGTTTAGGGTTTAGGGCCCAGTGTATGGGGTTTACGGTTTAAGGTTTAGCATTTAGTGTTTAGGATCTAGGGTTTAGGGTCTAGGGTTTACGGTTTAGGGTTTAGCATTTAGGGTCTAGGGTTTATGGGCTAGGGTCTAGGGTCTAGGGTTTAGGGTTTAGGGTTTCGGTCTTAGGGTTTAGGGTTTTGGGGTTTAGGGTTTTGGGTTTAGCATTTAGAGTATAGGGTCTAGGGTCTAGGATTTAGTGTCTAGGGTTTAGGCCTTAGGGTTTAGGTTTTAAGGTTTAGGATTTTTGTGTTTATGGTTTAGGGTTTAGCGTTTAGGGTCTATGGTTTAGGGTTTTTGGATTACGACTTAGGATATAGGTATTAGGGTCGAAGGTTTAAGGTTTAGGGTTTGGAGTTATGGGTTTACTATTTATGGCTTAGCAATTTTGGGTTTAGGGTCTAGCGTCTATAGTTTAGGGTTTAAGGTCTATGGTTTAGGATTTATGGCTTAGGGCTTAGGATTTAGGGTTTATGGTTTAGGGTTTAGGGCTTAGGTTTAGGGTTTACGGTCTAGGGTCTAAATTTTAACGTGTAATGTTTAGGGTTTAGGGTTTAAGGTCCAAGGTTTAGGCTTTAGGGTTTAAAGTTTCGGATTTAAGATTTATGGTTTAGGGTTTAGGGTTTAGGGTTTAGGGTTTAAGGTTTATGTTTTAGGGTTTAGGGTTTAAGCTCCGTAGAGTAAATGTCTCCAAATTCTTACCGCAAAGATCACAGCCGCTAACTCTAAGTCATGGGTAGGGTATTTCTCTTCATTTGGCTTAAGTTGGCGTGATGCATACGCTACCACTTGCTTATTCTGCATAACCACACAACCAAGTCCTTTCTTTGAGGCATCAATGTATACCTCAAAAGGCTCTGAGGGGTCAAGTATGGTGAGTACAGGGGTGTGGTCAATTTATCTTTCAAAGTTTGAAAACTGTCTTCACACTCTGCTGACCATTTGAATGGGGTATTCTTATGAGTTAACCTATTCATAGGAAGGGCAACATGGGAAAATCCAATGATAAACCTCCTATAATACCCAACCAATCCTAGGAAACTCCTAATCTCATTTGTGGTCTCTCCCAATTCTTAATGGTTTTCGGTCTTGCTAGGGTCTTCAGCCATGCCTTGTTTATTGATCACATGCCCTAAAAATTTGACTTCCTCTAACCAAAATTCACATATTTTCAATTTGGCATACAGCTGTTTCTGTTGCAGTACTTGCAACATCAGTGCAAGATTTCCTGATGTTCTTCTTCACTCCTCGAGTAAATCAGAATATCGTCAATCAACACTACGACAAAACGATCTAGATAAGGTCGGAAGATGCAGTTCATATAATCCATAAATACCGCAGAGGCATTGGTAATTCCAAATGGCATCACTAGGCAATCATAGTGGCCATAACGCGTTCTGAACGCAGTCTTAGGATATCCTCTTTTCTAACCCTAATTTGATGTTATCCTGAACTAAGATCAATCTTAGAGAATATAGTCGGTCCTCGCAACTGATCCAATAGGTCATCTATACGGGGCAAGGGGTACTTATTCTTGATGGTCACCTTATTTAACTGCCTATAGTCTATACAAAGTATTAAGCTTCCGTCCTTCGTCTTCACAAACTAGACTGGGGCTCCCCAACGTGAGACACTAGGTCTAATAAACTCCTTGCTCAGCAAGTCGTCTAATTGAGCTTTCAACTTTTGCAACTTAAGTGGGGCCATTCGGTGCGGTGTAATGGATATGGGTCCCGTTCCTGGCAGAAGATCTATGGTAAAACTCTATCTCTCTCTCAGGGGGTAGTTTGAATATCTCTTCAGGGAAAACATCATTGCAAACAATAATTACTGGGAGCAAACTAATTCTTTCCTTTAGAATCAAAATTCTAGGTTCACTTTGTCTAGATATACAGGCATTCAAGTAGATCACAGATTTAGCAGCACAATCTAGCATAGCATGATTCTTAAACAACCAATCCATCCCTAAGATAATGTCTATGGTGGTCATATTCAAATAGACAAGATTGGCATGAAATAATTTAGAATTTATCTCAATTGGGCAATTTAAACAAGTATGGGTAACAATCGAACTCTTCCCCAAAGGGGTTGACACATATAGTTCATGCAATAAGGGTTCAACAGGTAGGTTTAAAGTATTAACACACAGTTTAGAAACAAAAGAATGTGTGGCTCCTGAGTCAAATAGAATTTTAAATTTCATGTTTTGAATCTTACCCGTTCCCTCTATGAGATCCTCAGTCTTGCAATTGACATCTCCATCCAGAGCGTAGACCCTTCAAACAGACGGTGTTTGGGATACACTCACAGGTTCCTTGACCTTGCACACTCTTGTAAAGTGTCCAAGGATCCCACAACGACAGCAGTGGTTGCTTCTGCAGAGTTGATTAGGGTAATGGTTTCTATTACACTTAGTATAATGAGGACGGTTCACTATAGGGGTGGGTTACTGGTATTACCTTGGACAGGTTTGAAGTTTCGTCTCCTCACATTAAGGTTAGTTTGGGGTTTTCTAGTGAATTTCTAGGTCAATGCGTCCATATCAGTGAGGTTCTTACTAATTATGTGGCATTTGTTCACCAACTCCGCATAACTCTTAATCTCCATCGGGGCTACTTCAGATTTTATATTTAGGTCTAACCTGGCTTCAAATTCAGCTGCCTTACAGGCATCATCAGGCTAAAGTCTTAAGTAGGTTGAGAACTTCTCATGTTCTTAAAACTTTGCCAAGTACTCACCAAAAGGTTTTCCTCTTTGTTTTAATTGGAGGAATTTAATCTCATTGTCTTTCTTCACACTTTCTGGATAGTATTTAGCTTAAAAGGTTTCCCTAAAGACTGCCAAAGGGGAATATTCCTACCCTCAAGTAACTGTTTGGCTCCATGCCTCTAGTACTCTGCTTCACCCTATAGTTGATAGACTGCAAAGGCTACTTTCTGTGGATCAGGGGTATGAAGTACATCAAAAAGTTTCTCTAATTCTCGTAACCGTTCCTCAGATACAATTGGATCATAGGTACCCTTGAGTACCGGAGCCCTTACCTACTGGAATTCAGTGCATCTCAGGCAATATTACCCACATGGTGCCCATTGTCTTGATGCTCATAATTCGGGGCATTATGATTTTCCTGGGTCTGGTGGAGTACCTCTGTGGTGGCTGAGGTTTGGTCCCTCATTTCCTATGCCATGTTCTCAAATGCATGCATCATTTGACGAATCATGTCACTTTCAGGTTGCCTATTGTCAACATTTCACCTGGTATTTGCCATAGCTTTCTGCTAAACAAGAACACCAATGAGGTGATAAGTCCCAATAATATTATTAAATAGAGAAAAGTATGGCACATAGAGGAAATATGTAACCATCTAAGGTTCCTAGCATAAACATAGACTCAAGTTACTCGAACTGTCATGATCACTCGAGCTTATCTAATTAGTGTTTATGTTAGGCTCTTCTACCTACATTTTAGCAGAGTTCTAATAACTGTGCTCTGATACCATGAATGTAACGTCCTAGTTTCTTAATTGATTTTAAGTGCGGCATTAGGTTATTTAATTTAACTCTTAAACACACGGTCTAATTTTTTTTCTTTTTTTTCCTTTTAAAAGTACTTAAGTTAAGTTCTATCCCAAGGATCGCTTACTCTCAGTTCGTTATTAAACCTAAGAAACTATAAGTTACGTTTTAACACTCTCGTACTTCCACGAAATGCTTCTAACATTCCGACATGCATACCAAGCAAATAGTATGGGGTCTTACCCTCCATGCATTTGCCTATGGCATACATCCTAGTCTATGGCATATATACATATCTACTCAGAGGTGTCACGCAGGCCCAAATAGTTAATATGGCTCATAGGCCATAGCCAAAAATAGTTAATTCATCAAAATATACAAATATATAAGTAGTCAGTCATATTCCTCTCTAAGTTCCAAGGAAGGTCAAATCCTCCATGGGAAAGCAAAATATGATGCTGACTACCTTCAACACATAGAAGTGTCCTAGAAATGGCACTTCTACCCAGTCTACATCGATCTCCAACACAAGATCGTACCTAGGTATCTAAACACGCTAACGTAATGAGATCATAATCCCAGTAACATGGATTACCAATTTTTAAACTCCATTAGTGGTTCGACTGCATTACTAAGAATATAAAAAATCCTCTTCTTATAGTTCAACCACACACAAAATAAACATACATGCATCAGGGTTATCCAGTGATACAATATAACAGAATATTAAAAGAGAAAACCATACAGTTTACAATTTTAAATAAGCTTATAGTATGTATGTCATTCTGTCAACATATCAGATCGATCTCACACCTGTTCAACTGAAATAAACCGTCACCAAATACGTGTCTCGAGGACAAAAAATCAATATAGTGAAACAGGACAAATAGACATACGACATATAGCACAGTCTGCCGTAAAGCACCGGAAAAATTATCTAAATCCAAGACGTCCCCCAGTGTGTGCACGTGTTAGAACCGTAGGATCACCAATCCCGGACTAGGTCTCTCCTCACTAGGTGCTAGACACTACGTCCCGGATGCATTTCTAGCCTAGGCTAGTGTGCCCTTTCCATACAGATCATAATATATATTTACAAAATTTCAGGTAAGGTTTACTCAATTGTTCTCACAAAATTCATCCACTTTACTTTAGGCATACTAATCTCAAAATTATTTAATTAAAAATATTTATGTAAGCTTTTAAAAAAAGTCAACACTTTCTTCTCCAATCAGAAATCTCACAATTTTCTTTTTTTACTTTCAAGCATCAAAATATCATTTTCATTCACAAATCACTAATTAAATTTTCATAGCATAAGTAATATTTCATAAATTTCGCCTATTAACTTCTAGCAATTTAGCCCTATTGTCAATAAGGATTTTAAACCAATTTAATTTCTTGAATTTTAATAAGAAAATTCCCAAATTACTAATCCTTTTTATTAAAGTAATTTTCTAATTTGTTATTTTATTATTTCCACCTTCCTAAGTTTAAAATATTATTTTCTCTAAAATTTGGGAAAATAAAATACCAAAAATGTAGGTATTAATCTAGATAGGATTTTTCACATTTTTATTTATTTTCTAGTAAATTCCTAATTTATTAAGAACCAATACTTAAAAATTTTTACAAAATTTTTATTTTATTATTTTTGAAATAGTTAAGAAAATCTGGATTTAAGAAAATTAATTTTCCTAAGTTAATAATTATTTTATTCCACTACTAGAAAAATTGCAATTATTGACAGCTATTTGTGACTGACATAAAATCAGTCACTAAATTCATCAAATAGTGACTGATTTTCAACTGACGTAAAAATCAGTTATTAAATTCTTAAAACTCTTAAAATTAGTGACTAAAATATCAGTTACAAATTGTCAGTCACAAAATAGTTAGTAATTAGTTAATTTGCAGTCACAAATACATTTACGTAAAAAACTAATTTGTTTATAAAAAATTAATTTTAGTGACTGAATTATATATCTTAATATAAAAAGTATTTAATAATTATATATAATTATTATGAAATTTACATTAATATGTGCACTTTATCTACATGATTTATCTACATTTGAAATAAAATGTTATGTTACATTTATTTCTCATTTTTAAAATATTAAATAAAAATATTTATTATATTTTAAAATAAAAAAATTATTTATTTATTTTTATTTTTTTAATTCTTTTTGTTAACTTCACAGTAAAATTATATTTTTAACATCACTTTTTTTAATTTTATTTTCACAAAAATAAATAAAGATAAATTAAAAATAATATAAAAGAAAAAGTTTTTGAAGAAAAAAAAGGTAAAAAAATTGTAAAAGAATAGTGTTTTGCTTCAGTCTTCACTCCTCTCCGATTTAAACCCTAAGTCCCAAATCGACGAGAAAGCTCTGTCCAAATCGGCGCCTTCTGTCTCATATCTCACACTTTTCCCTTCTCTAAATCGGCGCCTTCTCTCTCAGTTCTCTTCTCCAGCGGCGAATCTCAAGGGTAATGTTCTCTTCGTCTTTGTCTTCTCCTTCTCTTCGTCTTTGTCCGATATCTTCTGTTTTTTAGTGAAGAGCCTCACCATGTTTTTCTATTTAAGATGGATATTATCCCAAACCGTTTCCGAATGCTTAAGCTTGTCTAAAATTGAATTAATTTGTTTTTTTCTCTAACGTTGTTGTGCTGACGAATTATTGCTTGGAAGAATGAACAAGATTATAATCTGAGTTGCTCATTATTCATAATTGTTATTGAAAACAATTGCATTTGGAGGAGCAATAATTACCGAAAGTCTAGAATATGTAATATATAGTTACTTTCTTTGAAAGTATATTTCCTGCAAAAGTTGCATATTCAACCTCTGCAAAATGACAAGGGAAGGACAAAATTTACCTGAACTATATGCATAAAAAAATGAAATATCTATACCAGTGTTCTTTGACTATTAGTATTTGCATGCTCTCCTCCAAGACAAAACATCTATTCCAAGCACAGTTTGGCTTGGAACATGGCACTGTATAGAGCAATGTCAGAAAAAATTGTTGGTGCTCCTCTTATAAAGTTCATATTACTTGTTTCTTTACTGTTCTAAACTAGATGGGCATGGCATTCTCTATGATGCCTTTTTTATCTTGCTCCACTAATTTATTGTCATTGATTTTAACTGTATATCAGGTTAGTGGATGTAATTTCCACGTTAGGTCTCGAGAAAGGTTCTGTTTTGCGACATATGACATCAGTGATTCAACCAATTTTAGAGAAAGGAATAGTTGATCACTCTATAATACACAGATTGTTGATGGCATATTTTAGCATTGCTTATAAGGTTCTTCTTTACCGTTTCCCCGTTAAGTCTGCATGCTTTGTCTTAGGACCAATAAATTTGGTTGTGGTTATGCATATTCTATTATCTAAAGTGAATTTGTTAAAAGTCCTCTATCACAGATATAATTCAACAGCTGTCTAGTCCACTTCTCGTTAAGATGATTGGTACAAAGGATGGAGCCAAACTTGGAATTCTTTGTGTAAAACAGGGAGTGCCAAGGTATTGTTTAACAATGTCTTTCTTAGTCAATTGAAATTTATACCTTCGATGATTTCATTTTGACATATGATTTGTTCTTCTAACATTCCATTCGAGGAAAGAAAGAAGATTATCAAAGGAATGAAGGGCCACATTGACAAAATAGCTTATCACCAACAAGGGTGTATGGTAAGGTTTTGACTTAGTGGCAATGTTTTGTTGGAAATTCTATCTTTTAAGGGTTTGTTTGTTGTTTGATCATATATTAGTAACATTTACTTTTTGCTTCTATGGTTCAGTTCTAAATTATCACTTTTTAAATATGACCAACTATGACAAAGTTCAAAATTAACATGCTTAAAATTAAATAATTAACTATAACTTAATAAAAATGTATGTTAAACAAGATTTTTTTTTCATGGAACACAACACTTAATGAAGGTTCACATACATGTAGTACTTACCAAAATTTTGCCTCTACTGTTACTTGGATCATTTATGGGCAAACCTATTGAGATGATGGTTGTGTCACATATGGGATTATTGCTCTATCCATTTCTCTAGTAGTTTTAGAATACATGTTTCAGATTGCAAAAGAATGAAAGAACTCGGCAATTGTTGACCTAAGTACTTGCTACTTCACATTGAATTTTTAATAGAAGTATTTTTTAACTTTCAGGTGCTAGTCTGTATCATTTCAGTTGTTGATGACATCAAACGAATAACAAAGGTTGGCTTTTGTCCTGGTTTTCTCTTTCATAGTCATTGTTTATATCTAAGGAGTTTTTCTCGTACTAAGCTTTTAAAACTTTCTTGTTACAGGCTATCATTCGCAAACTACAACAAATTTTGATGGAGCTTGTTTTGGATAAGGTTTCTTATATGTTTTATATTTGTCCCTCTATAAAGTTAAATGGTTATAAAAGACTAATGCATTTTTTTATCAAGTGATAAGGATATCTTTAAAAGCCTTTAAACAGTTTTTGTCCCCCTAAGAAATAATTTAGAAGGATTATCTACTATTTGCTTCTTATATTTGGTTTACATGCTTTCTAGTTTTATATCTCTAAATCCTGTTGTTCACTTGTGATTTTTTCAGAATGGAAGGCGTCCTTTACTTCAATTGCTTAATCCTAATTGTTCTCACTATTTCAGTCCTAATGACCTAGCTCCCTTGAATTCATATATACCATCTCTTTTTGTCAAGGTTAATTTTGAAGCTATCTCTTTTTTAGGAACTTTAGAAGCTACAATTTTACTCTTCATTCTAATTCTTCAATTTGATTGCTGTCAGGATCATTCAGAAGTAAGCTCTCAGACAGAAACTTCCAAGGTTGAAGAACCTGGTGATGATGAACCCAAGGAGGACATGGAAGTGACAGCAGATGAAGCCAATAAAGATGGAGATAAATAGAAAATCAACTAAATTCACAAAATTTCATTTTAATTAATTTATTCTACTTAAATTTTATTTAAAATAAAAAAGGATGTTATATTTTAGGGTTTAGTGTTTAGGGTTTTAAATTTACGCATTAAGGTTTTGGGTTTAGGGTTTGGGGTTTCGAATTTAAGGTTTGGGGTTTAGGGTTTACAGTTTGAGGTTTAGGGTTTAGGATTTAGGATTTGGGGATTTGTGTTCAGGGGTTAAGGTTTAGGATTTAGGGTTTAGTCTTTAGTCTTTAGAGTTTAGGGTTTAGGAATTGGGTTTTGAGATTTGGGGTTTAGGATTTAGGGTTTGCAGTTTGGGGTTTGGGTTTAAGGTTTAGTGTTTGGAGATTGGGATTTAGGGCTTAGGGTTTGGGGTTTTAGATTCAGGGTTTAGGGTGTAATGTTTAGGGTTTAGGGTTTAGGGTTTAAGGTTTTGGGTTTATGGTTTGGGATTTAGGGTCTTAGGTTTTAGGTTTATGGTTTAAAGTTTTGGGTTTAGGTTGTTGGATTTAGGGTTTAGGATTTAGGATTTGCGATTTAGGGTTTACGATTTTAGGTTTTTGGGTTTGGGGTCTGAGATTTCTGGTTTAGGGTTTTAGGTTTAGGGTATAGGGATTAGGGTTTGTGTATTGGGGTTTGGGGTTTAGGGTTTAGCATTTAGGGGTTTGGGGTTTAAGGCCTAGGGTTTAACGATTAGAGTTCAATGTTTAAGGTTTAGGGTTTAGGGTTTAGGATTTAGGGTTTAGGGTTTAGGGTTTGGTGTATAGGGTTTAGTGTTTGGTGTTTAGGGTTTAGAGTTTAGGGTTTGGTGTTTAGCGTTTAGAGTTTAGGGTTTGATGTTTAGGGTTTCAGGATTGGTGCTTAGGATTTAGGGTTTAACATTTTAGGTTTAGGGTTTAGGGTTTATGGTTGAAGGCTTAGGATTTTGGGTTAATGGTTTATTGTTAAGGGTTTGTGCTTTAGGGTTTTGGGTTTGGGGTTTAAGGTTTAGGGTTTAGAATTTAGGGTTTAGGATTTCGAGTTTATGGTTTAAGGTTCAGGGTTTAGGATTTAGTGTTTAGGATTTGGGATTTTAGGCTTTGGGTTTTGGGTTTAGGATTCAGGGTTTAAGGTTTGGATTTTAGGGCTTGGGACTTTGGGTTTAGGATTTTGGGTTTATGGTTTAGGGTTTAGGGTTTAGGATTTATCATTTAGGGTTTAGGGTTTAGGGTTTGTGGTTTAGGATTTAAGATTTTGAGGTTTAGGGTTTAGTGTTTAGGGATTAGGGTTTCAGGTTTAGGGTTTATGGTTTAAGGTTTAGGGTTTCAGATTTTTGTTTTAGGGTTTTGAGTTTAGGGTTTGGGATTTAGGGTTTAGGGTATGAGATTTATGGTTTACGGTTTTGGGTTTAAGGTTTAGTGTTTAGGATTTACTGTTTAGGTTTTTGGGCTTTGGGTTTAGGGTTTAGAGTTTGAGGTTTATGGTATAGGGTTTTCGATTCAAGGTTTATAGTTTAAAGTTTTAGGTTAAGGGTTTAGGGTTTAGGCTTTGGGGTTTAAGGTTTGAGGTTTTCGTTTTACTGTTTGGGGTTTAGGGTTTGGAGTTCAAGGTTTAAGGTTTGGGGTTTTCGGTTTAGGCGTTGGGATTTAGGGTTTAGGTTTTTAGGTTTATGGATTAGGTTTAGGGTTTAGGGTTTAGGGTTTCATGCTTAGGGTTTGGGATTTAGGGCTAAGGGTTTGGTGTTTAGGGTTTAGGATTTAGGATTTAAGGATTAGGGTTCAGGATGTAAGGATTGGGGTTTAGGGTTTCGAGTTTAGGGTTTAAGGTTTAAGGTATGTGGTTTTGGGTTTACAGTTCAGGGTTTAGGGCTTAGGACTTATGATTTAAGGATTAGGATTCAGGGTTTAGGGTTTAGGGTTTCGGGTTCAGGGGTTACGGCTTAGGGTTTAGGGTTTAGGGATTACAGTTTATAGTTTCGGGTTTTGTGTTTTGGGGTTAGGGGTTTGGGGTTTAGGGTTTATGGTTTGGGGGTTGGAGATCAGGGTTTAGGATTTAGTATTTAATGTGTAGGACTTAGAGTTTAGGGTTTAGGGTTTTAATGTGTAGGGCTTAGGGTTTCAGGTTTAGGGTTTGGGGTTTATTGTTTAGATTTTAGGGTTTAGGGTTAGGTCTTAAGGTCTAGGATTTAAGGTTTAGTGTTTCGGGTTTACGGTTTAGGGTTTAGGGTCTAGGGTCTAGGGTCTAGGCCTTAGGGTTTAAGGTTTAGGATATAGGGTTTAGGTTTTAGGGTCTACGGTCTACGGTTTATAGTCTAGTGTTTAGAGTTTAGGGTTTGTGGTTTAGGGTCTTGGGTCTAGGGTTTACGGCCGAGGGTTTAGTATTTATCGTTTATGGTACAAGGTATAGGGTTTATGGTTTATGGCATTGGTTTTAGCGTTTAGGGTCTAGGGTTTAGGGTTTATGGCCTCGAGTTTAGCATTTAGGGTCTAGGATTTAGGGTTTAGGGTTTAAGGTTTTGGGGTTCAGGGTTTAGGGTAAAGGGTTTATGGTCTATGGTTTAAGGTTTATGGTCTAGGGTTTAGGGTTTAGGGTTTCGAGCTTAGGGTTTAGGGCTTAGGCTTTAGGGTTTAGGGTTTGGGGTCTAAGGTATAGGGTTTAAGGGCTAGGGTTTAGGGATTAGGGTCCAGGGTTTAGGGTCTAGGGCTTAGGGTTTAGGGTTTAGGGTTTCAATTCTAGGGTTTAAGGGTTTAGGGTTTAAGGTCTAGGGTTAAGGTCTAGAATGTAGGGTTTAGGGTTTTGGGTTTAGGGTTTAGGGTCTAGGGATTCGGGTTTCGGGTTTAGGGTTTAAGGTATATTGTTTAGATTTTAGGGTTTAGGATTTAGGGTTTAAGGTCTAGGGTTTAGGGTTTCGGTTTTAGGGTTTAGGGTTTAGGGTTTAGGGTCTAGGGATTCGGGTTTCGGGTTTAGGGTTTAAGGTATATTGTTTAGGTTTTAGGGTTTAGGATTTAGGGTTTAAGGTCTAGGGTTTAGGGTTTCGGTTTTAGGGTTTAGGGTTTATGGTTTATGGTCTAGGGTCTAGGGTTTAGGGTTTAGGATTTTGGGTTTGGAGTTTAGGGTCTAAGGTCTAGGGTGTAAGGTTTATGGTCTAGGGTATAGGGTTCATGATTTAGGGTTTACGGTCAAGTGTTTTATAGCTTGTTGTCTAGGGTTAGGGCTTAGGCTATAGGTTCTAAGTTTTTGGGTCTAGGGTTTAAATTGTAAGGTTTGGATGTTAGAGTTTATGGTATAGGTTCTAGGGTTTAGGGTTGATGATTTAAGGTTTAGGATTTAGAGTTTAGGTTTTAGTGTTTAGGGTTTAGTGTTTTGGGTTTAGGGTTTAGGTTTTCGAGTTTTGGGTTTTGGGTTTTGGGTTTAGGGTTTTAGGGTTTAGGGTCTACGATTTAGGGTTTAGGCTCTAGGGTCTAGGGTTTAGGGTTTAGGATTTAGGGTTTTAGGTTTAGGGTTTAGGGTTTAGTGTTTAGAGTTTAGGGTGTAGGGTTCAGGTTTTAGGGTTTGGGTTTAAGGTTTATGGATTAGGGTTTAGGGTTTCAAGGTTTAGGGTCTAGGGTTCTGGGTGTAGGGTCTATTGTTCAGGGTCTAGGCTTTAAGGTTTAGGGTTTAAGATGTAGGATTTTGTATTTTGGATTTAGGGTTTAGGGTTTATGGTTTAGGGTTTAGGGATTTAGGGTTTAAGGTCTAGGGTTAGGGTTTAGGGTCTAGGGTTTGGACTCTAGGGTCTAGGGTTTAGGGTTTTATGGTTTAAGGTTAGGGTTAGGATTTATGGTTTATGGTGTTAGGGTTTAAGATCTGAGGTGTGCGGTTTCGGTTTCAGGGTTTAGGGTTTAGGGTCTAGTGTCTAGGGTTTAGGATTTTGGGTTTAGGGTTTAAGTCCTCTGGTCTAGGGTTTAGGGTCCAGTGTGTAGGGTTTATGGTTTATGGTATAGGGTTTATGATCTAGGGTTTAAGGTCTAGGGTTTTAGGGCTTATGGTCTAGGGTTTTAGGGCTTATGGTATAGGGTTTAGGGTTTAGGCTCTAGGGTTAAGGGGTTAGGGTCTAGGGTCTAGGGTTTAGGCTCAAGGATATAGAGTTTAGGGTATAGGGTCTAGTGTTTAGGGTCTATGATTTAGGGTTTAGGATTTAAGGTTTAGGTTTTAGGGTTTAGGGTTTAGTGTTTTGGGTTTAGGGTTTAGGGTTTAGAGTTTTGTGTTTAGGGTTTATGGTTTAGGGTTTTTGGGTTTAGGGTGTACTGTTTAGGGTTTAGGCTCAAGGGTCTAGGGTCTTGGGTTTAGGGCATAGGGCTTAAGGTTTAGGATGGGTTTTAGATTTAAGGTTTAGGGTTTAGGGTTTAGGGTTAAGGGTTTAGGGTTTGGGTTTAGGGTTTAAGGATTAGGGTTTAGTTTTTCAGGGTCTAAGGTTCAAGGATTAGGGTCTAGGGTTCAGGGTCTAGGGTTTATGGTTTAGGGTTTAGAGTTTAGGGTTTTGGATTTTGGGATTAGGGTTTAGGGTCTAGAGTTTAGGGTTTAGGCGCTAGGGTCTAGGGTCTAGGGTTTAGGGTCCAGGGTTTGGGCGCTAGGGTCTGGGGTTTAGGGTTTTATGGTTTGAGGTTAGGGTTATTATTAAGGGTTTAGGGTTTTGGGTTTAAGGTTTAAGGTTTTAAGGTTTAGGGATTAGGGTTTAGGGTCAGGGGTTTCAGGTTTATGGTTTAGGATTTATGGTCTAGTGTATAGTGTTTTGAGCTTGGGTTTAGGGTTTACTGTTAAGTTTTTAGGGTTTAGGGTTTAAGGTCTAGGGTTTAGGGTTTAGGGTCTAGGGTCTACGGTCTAGGGTTTGGGGTTTAGGGTCTAGGGACTATGGTTTAGGGTCTAGTGTCTAAGGTCTATGGTTTAGGTTTAGGGTTGAGGGTTTAGGCTTAGGATTTAGGGTTTAGGGTTTTGGGTTTCGGGTTTACAGTTTAGGGTTTAGGGTTTAGGATCTAAGGTCTAGGGTTTAGGGTCTAAGGTTTATGGTCTAGGGTTTAGGGTTTAGGATTTTGAGTCCAGTGTTTAGGGTTTCGGGTTTAGTGTTATGGTTTTAGGGTTTAAGGTCTATGGTTTAGGGTCTAGGGTCTAGGGTCTAGGGTTTAGGGTATAGGGTCTAGGATTTAGGGTTTAGGTTTTAGGGTCTCGGGTCTAGGGTCTATGGTTTACGGTCTAGGGTTTAGAGTTTAGGGTATAAGGTTTAGGGTTTAGTGTTTAGGGTTTAGTGTTTAATGTTTAGGATTTAGGGTTCAGGGTTAAGGTTTAGGGTTTAGGGTCTAAGACTTAGGTTTTACGGTCTATGGTTTAAGGTTTAGGGTCTAGGGTTTAGGGTTTAGGGTTTAGGGTCTAGGGTTTAGAGTTTCGGGTTTAGGGTATATGGTTTAGGGTTTAGGGTCGAGGGTGTAGTGTTTAGGGTTTAGGGCTTAGGGCTTAGGGTTTAGGGTTTAGGGTTTGGGGCTTACGATTTAAGTTTTAGGGTTTAGGGTTTAGGGTTTATGATTTAGGGTTTAAGGTTTAGAGTCTATGGTCTAGGGTTTAGGGTTGAGAGTTTAGGTTTTAGGGTTTAGGGTGTTTAGAGTTTAGGGTTTAAGATTTAGGGCTTAGGGTTTAGGGTCTAGGGTCTAGGGTCTAGGGTTTTGGGTCTAGAGTTTTAGGGTTTAGGGTATAGGGTCTAGGGTTTATGATTTAGGGTTTAGGGTTTAGGGTTTAGGTTTTAGGGTTTTAGGCTTAGGGTTTAGGGTTTTAACGTTTGGGGTCTAGGGTTTAGGGTTTAGGATTTAAGGTTCTGGATTTAGGGGTTAGGGTTTAGACTTTAGGGTTTTGGGTTTAGGGATTACGGTGTAGGGTTTCCTGGTTTAAGGTCTAAGGTTTAGGGTTTAGGGTTTAGGGTTTAGGGTTTAGTGTCTAGGGTTTAGGGTTTAGGGTTTAAGGTCTAGGGTTTAGGGTCTAGGGTTTAGGACTTAGGATTGAGGGTCTAGTATTTAGGGTGTCGGGTTTAGGGTTTGGGGTTTAGTGTTTAGGTTTTACGGTTTAGGGTTTAGGGTTTAAGGTCTTGGGTTTAGGTTTTAGGGTCTACGGTCTACGGTCTCGGGTCTCGGGTTTTGGGTCTAAGGTTTAGGTTTTAGGGTTTATGTTCTAGCGTTTAGTGTCTAGTGTTTAGGGTTTGGGGTTTAGGGTTTGGGGTTTGGGGTTTAGGGTTTAGGGTTTAAGGTTTAGGGTTTAGGATTTTAGGGTTTAGGGTTTAAGGTGTAGGGTGTAGGGTTTCAATTTTAGGTTTAGGGTTTAGGGTTTTAGGGTTTACGGTTTACGGTTTAGGGTCTCAAGTCTAGGGTTTACGGTTTAGGGTTTCGGTCTTAGGGTTTAAGGTTTTAGGGTTTAAGGTTTATGGTTTTTGGGTTTTGGGTTTAGGGTTTAGGGTTATTGGGTTTAGGGTTTATGGTTTGGGGTCTAGGGTTTAGGGTTTAGGGCATAGGGTTTTGGGTTTGGGATTTCGGTTTTAGGTTTAGGGTTTAGGGTTTTGGGTTTAGGGTTTAGGGTTTAGGGTCTAGGGTTTAGGGTTTAGGATTTCTGTCTTAGGGTTTAGGGTTTTAGTCTTAGGGTCTAGGGTTTAGGGTTTAGGTTTTCGGTCTTAGGGTCTAGGGTTTAGGGTTTAGGACTTAGGGCTTAGGGTCAAAGCTTTAGGGGTTAGGGTTTATGGTTTAGGGTTTAGGGTCTAGTGTTTAGGGTTTAAGGTTTATGGTCTAGGATTTAGGATTTAGGGTTTGGCGATTTTGGGTTTAAGGCTTAGGGTTTAAGGTTTAGGGGTTAGGGTTTAGGGCTTAGGGCTTAGGCTTTAAGGTTTAGGGTGTTGGGTTTAGAGTTTAGGGTTTAGGGCATAGGTTTAGGGTTTCGGGTCTAGGGTCTAGGATTTAGGTTTAGGGTTTAGGGTTTAGGGTTTAGGGACTAAGGTTTAGGCTTTAGGGTTTAGAGTTTAGGGTTTACAGCTTAGGTTTAGGGTTTCGGGTCTAAGGTCTAGGATTTAAGGTTTAGGGTCTAGGGTTTAGGGTTTAGAGTTTAGAGTTTAGGGTTTAAGATTTAGGGTTTAAGGTTTAGGGTCTAGGGTTTAGAGCTTATGTTTAGGGTCTAGGGTCTATCGTCTAGGGTTTAAGGGTTAGGGTTTAGGGTTTAAGGTCTAGAGTTTAGGCTTTAGGGTTTAGAGTTTAGGGTTTAAGATTGACGGTTTAGGGTTTAGGATCTAGGGTATAGGGTTTATTATTTAGGGTTGAGTGTGGAGGGTTTTCGGTTTAGGATTTTGGGTTTAGGGTTTTGGGTTTAAAGTTTTGGGTTTCGGGTTTATGGTTTAGGGTTTAGGGTTTAGGGTCTAGGGTCTAGGTTCTAAGGTTTAGGGTCTAGGGTTTAGGGTTTTGTGGTTTTGGGTATAGGATCTAGGGTTTAGGGTTTAGGGTTTACGATTTTAACGTTTATGGTCTAGGGTTTAGGGTTTAGGCTCTAGGGTTTAGGGTCTAGGGTTTAAGGTTTAGAATTTAGGGTGCTGGGTTTAGGTTCTAGGGTTTAGGTATTATGGTTTAGGATTTAGGTTTTAGGGTTTAGGGTTTACGGGCTAGGGTTTAGAGTTTAGGGTATAGGGATTAGGGTTTAGGGTATAGAGTTTAGGGTTTGGGATTTAGGGTTCAGGGATAGGGTTTAGGGTTTATTAGTTAGGGTTTAGGGCCTAGGGTTTAGGGTCTGGAGTATAGGGTTTAGGGTTTAGGGTTTAGGTTTTAGGGTTTAGGGTTTTGAGGTTTAGGGTTTAGGTTTTAGCATTTAGGGTCTAGGGTTTAGGGTCTAGGGTATAGGGTTTAGGGTTTATTGTTAAGGTTTTAGGGTTTAGGGTTTAAGGTCTAGGGTTTAGGGTTTAGGTTCTAAAGTCTAGGGTTTAGGGTTTTGGGTCTGAGGTTTAGGGTTTAGGGTCTAGGTTTAGGCTTAGGGTTGAGGGTTTAGTGTAACGTCCTAGTTTCCTTATTGATGTGGGATAAATAAAGTTAAGTGTTTCCCCAAGGATCGCTTACTCTCGGTTAGTTATTTAACCTAAGAAACTAGAAGTTACATGTTTGATTCTCTTGTGCACTCCCAAAATTCATACACAAATAAAGTCAGGTGAAAATGAGGTGCTAATCCTCCGTACATATCCTAAGCAGTTCAAAGCCTATAACTACTGCATACAATCCATATATATATATATATATATATATATATATATATATATATATATATATACAGATATAAGTATCGTAGTCAGTGGCACGCAGGCCCAAATTAGTTAGTATTAAAATCCATACTAGATTGACATCTGGGTCACTGCCAAAATAGGAGTCAGCTCCCTGCTACCTCTCCATCACACCCTCTCTATGTCCCCGGGGCATTCTCAACCGAAGGGAAAAAGAAAAGGATGTTGATTGCTTTAAGGATTTGGAAGTATCCCAGAAGGGGAACCTCCAGGAGCTCTACCTCAATCTCTAGTAGTAATATGTACCTGGGTATATGCACATCAAGGGTATATGCACATCAAAACACAGATACATGCTCAAATACCTGCCCTCCAAGGCATATTTAGTTCACAGATGCATGCTAAAACTCATTTTCATGATTTGGATGCCACACATTTGAATAGCCTGATAAAACAGTCAATTCAGTCACTGGTCAACTTAAAAGTCAAACAAAGTCAACCACAACGTCAAATATGACTTACACAGCAAGTAACAGGCATAACTGTTCATTTAAGCATCCAAAAGTCATAAAATTATACCACAAGTATCATTAAGACATACTTAACAGTCTCAGCCAGTTTACCAATAAAGTCAATTGCATTTGGACCCTTAATTTCACAAATCTTTTCAAAAGAGTCCTTTCCTTTAACGTAAGGGAAGTCATGGCATAATTCAAGTCTTTTGACCACAATAAGCCACCAAAATAGTCTATTAGGACCTACTACACACATCCAGAAAGATCCTAACAGAATCTAACCAGAATTTGAGTAAAATTAGGAATTCTCATCTTTCCTCAAGTTTTTCTTGCAAATTGGTCCCTATTAAGACCCCAATTTTGTTCTGGGTTGTTTCAAGCTAAAACCAAGTTGCAGCAAGTACCTAGGGGTTATTTCTGACTTGCTAGTGACTTTTACACAGAGAGAAGCCATGCAGAGATCACACTTTTGCAGCAAAATAGATAAATTTGCAAATTTCTTAAAGAAATCAAGTTTGGTGTTCAAATAGGGTTAGAGGCCACTTTGACCACTTCCCTGCTAACACAGAGGACCACACTAACCCATAAAACCAGGAAATACAGGGAACTTAACCTCAACCCACTTAGTTTACACAGTTTCTGTCAAAGGGGCAAAAGAGTGAAATTAGTTCATTTTAGTCCCTATTTCATACTCTTTTCTGTTTTAACCGCTATCCAGCCCAAATTAGCATCTCCTAATCAAGTTAAGTCCATTTGTGGCTTGCACAGCAAGTGGGTGCAGCCACATCAGTCCAGAACTGTCATTTTTGCAGACATTTCCCTCTTTTACCAGTTTTCTTTCTTTTTAACACTTTAAGGTTCTCTAGGCTATGACTTAGCTATTTTTCTGTTCTGTGGGAGTACTTAGGAGGTTTAGAGGGTGGGAGGATGGGCCCACCATTTTAGAACTTAAGTACCCAAGTTTTAGGGTTGGATAGCCTACTTAATGTTGTTTCTTCATGCTTACTTCTTATTCTAAGTATATTGGGTCTCTACCACTTTTCTTTTCAACTTTAGCTTCCTCACTGCCCAATGTCCTTCCCAACTCAGAAGTCACATAAACACAGGGGGCATAACCACAGTTCAGCAAGCATTCACAATAGTCACATAAATACAGGGTACACAGCTATAATTCAGCAAGCATTCACAATGGAAAAATCCTAGGAAAAGTTCATTTTACATGCTTTAGCTCTTTTAGTTCGAACTAAACTTTTAATCACACCCTTTCAAAGTTTTGGGGCTACTGTGGGACGCATCAAGGGATGTGAAAATGCACAGATAACAGTACTTACAAGCTTACAAGACCAACTTGACAGAATTCAAGTTACTTTTCGAAAAATCATATATTTACTCATCTTTGCATTCTATAAATCCTTAAATCAGAAGTTCGATATTGCAAAACTAAATTCTAAGTATTTAAACACTATGGAAAGAATAGAAAGATCATGAGAGAGGCACATACACCAACCAAAAGAAGTTCTAAGAACTCACTGTCCAATTTTAGTTTAGGAAGTTCATCCCAATCTCACGGCTTTCTTAATTTAGAATAGGAATCAACCCCATCACTTTCATACCAAAAACCTGTCTTTCCAAGACTTTTAAAAGACTTACCAGCTAGCATTTACAACCTTGACAGTAGTAAAAGAACAATTTGACAGTAAATAACAGTAAAAGAAAGAAATCAGAAATCATTTGTTAAGGCAAATTTGCAACTTTTGACTAGAAATTCTCACTACTTCAACCAGAAGTTTTAAGAGTGATTAAGGCAATTTTCCAACTTCTCATAGTCCTAATATCATTTACTAGTTCATCTAGACTCAGTTCAATACCCAGACCACCAGAAACAACAAAACAGCAAGCACACATTTTCACATCAGAAAAACTACATTTTAGCAGAATTTCAGCAAGCTTTCGGGGCTCTAAACCCTTGTACGGCAGCCTCTGATGATACATGCATTTATAGGCTTTTGTATTTCATTCTCTTAGCTTTCTATTGACTACTCACACGTTAAATTTGGTTATGAAATGAAAACAGAGTGTGAGCTTGTGTCGGCAACGAGAAGAAGGGTCATGGAGGCTCATACCACCACCATTGATGGATTCTCTTGGCTCAGGGATGGAGAAGGAAGGGTAACACTACGTTACCTTGATTTTTCAGAGGAAGAATCACAGTTTCAGCTTCTGAATCGAGTGGGCAAGTTTGATGAAAAGGAGCAAATTTTGAGTGTGAGCTTGTGCATGTCCCTCAGCCTCTTTCTCCACTTCCAGCTGTCACCTTCGAGTTCCCAGATCCTCCAATGCTTCAGCTTCTCTTCTGAATCCTCAACTCACTTGCTCTCAGCTTTTCTTTTCAGTTTTCTTGCTGGTGTATACTCTCTCTCAGTTTCATTCTCTTTATAGCACTAAGGCCATGTGAAAATGCAATGATGAGTGTGGTTAGGTGTTTAACGGTTGGGGCATTCTGAATTGCATTAAGACACCTAAGTGAGGTGTGCTGGCATGCTTAGGGGCTGTTTGGACGAGTAATTAGATGCTTGGGCCTTGTGTAGTGTTTGTTTAGGTGAGGTGGCTTAAGTGGTCTTTTACTTGAGTTGTGCCTCAGCTAATCTCGGTTTTCCAGCCTTAATTCTAGTTATTTTGATCTTGTATTTGGTTTCCTCAAGTTTCCGGATGTTGTGACTACCTTAATTGGGTATTTATTTTGCTTTAAAAATAGTAAATTCAGTTACAAGTCCATAAAAGCATTAAAAAGGGTTAAGTTGTAATAAATTTCTTATTTATCTCTATTTTTAAAACACGTAACTTGCCTAATTATGTTGATTTTTCATTAAGGTTCGTGGCTGGCAGTTGGTAGGGTAGTTTAAGGTGTCTTTGGGTGGTTAATTTTGACTTTATTGGGCTTTAAGTGTACTTGAGGGCTTTAATTGTAATTTTTCAATTCATTCTCTTTAGTCCTGAATTTCTACTTGAGAAAATGTGTCCCTTTAGGACTTTTCTTGAGGTTGGGGTTCTTAGCTAAGTCTTAAGGTATCTCTAGAGTGTCCTAGGGTACTTTTCTAGGGTTAAATAGGACTTTTCTACACCTTTTAACTCACTAAAGAAAAGAGGCTAAAAACTTAGTTTTTCTTTCAGTTTATTCCTTAAGGTTAGGGTTAGGGTTCCTTTGGCACTTTTCTTTTGATTTTTAGGTCTCTTGGCATCCAGTTAGGGTTTTCTAGAGTTATTTACAAGCAAGGACAAATACAAACACATTCAAGCACTCAAAAATCAAAAAGTCAAACACATTCAAGAAAAGTCAACACAATAGAGGAATTTAATGCATTATGAAATGGAGGTTTAGTGACCGATTTGTGACCGATGGTGGCGGTTGGTATTTCGTTAGTCACTAGAAATTTGTGACCGCAGAGTTGGCGGTCACAAATTTAGTGACTGACACGGCGGTCACAAAGCAGTTACAAATTATCCAACCCTCTTGTAGTCACAAATCGGTCACAAAATTGCTGTCACAAAGCGGTCACAAATTTGTGACTGCCGTGCAGTCAAAAATTGGTTGGAAAATTTGAGACCCTCCCAATCACAAATCAGTCATAAAGTTCAGTCACAAAACTTAGTCATAAATAGGTCACAAATTTGGGACTAACGTGCGGTCAAAAAATGGTTGGAAATTTTTTGGACCCTCCCAGTCACAAATCGATCATAAAGTTCAATCACAAAGTATGAAACCCCTCAGTCACAATTCAGTCACAAATTTTGTGACTGAATCTATCTCTAGACACTAATTTGTCACAAATAACAATTTAATAATAAATAGTAATTGAAAATGATATAAACCACTAATATATATATATATATATATATTCATAGTGACACCTAAAAATACTTGTATCTTAAACATTTAAGTCAAATAACCTCATGAGAACAAAATACAAGCCTCAAACATACAAGTCTAAAAGAATCTCATGAGAAACAAAATACAAGTCTAAAATAATCTCATGAGAAACAAAATACAAGTCTAAAACAATCTCATGAGTCACATACATAAAAATATATTAATTATCTCTACTCGGGTAGATTAGAGCCACTAGTAGGTGGATCATTAGATGAAGTGTTCATCCCATTTTTTGCCAAGAGTTGTTGCACAATTGTTTCAAGGTTTTGTATCTTCCTTTGCATCTCTTCCTTCTCCCGCTTGTCCTGTGCAGCCTTTTCTGCCTCTTCATGCATCACTTCCATTTGTTCAAAGCTATCTTTATTATTATTAGGGACATAGCTTGAACCTTGGGATGGTATAGATTGAGCAATTTGACCACTAATTATTGAACCCTCTCCAAACCCATAAATTCTTCCCTTTTTTGGACCACCAACAACTTTTTTCTAACGCGATGCCTCTTTCTCAATTGTTATAGATCCACTAGCTTGAACATTAACATCTTCCTCATTTGATATGTCACCAACCGACTCTTTGATCTCACTTTCAAATTTCTCCTGAAAATCATGTTTATAACATTAAAAGAACTTCAACCACAATATTCAACACAAAAAGCGTAGCACAAAATATTCAGCACTAGTGAACATAATAATAAAAGAAATAGTCATAAGAACTCTTTTCTTTTCATAGAAGTAGGATTATATTACCAACAAGAGAGTACAGTACAGTAAAGTTATTTAGAAACAAAACACAGAAAATCAAATAGACATGTTCCATCGTAAAGAAAATGTGGTGTGAGGTGTAAAAACAACATGCTACGTGTACATACCACATAAGGTGTGGGATCTGACGAGGCATGGCCCAAACAGAGGCAAGCATTTGTAAAATTAAAGAGAAAACACATCATTATTACTTATTAGTTTATCATTTCTGCATGCACAAAGCCAAGTTAGACGCAACCAAGCTAGAGTTCACAATTATAATTGCAACAAACAAAGCTATGAGCTTCATTTTGAAGCAACTTAGTTTCCCAAATCTTGGTGCAAGATCAGCATAGAGAAGGATAATACTATCTATCTTTCCCTTTTTAAGTGGAATTGTTACTGTTTGAGACTGACATTGCTTATGGTTATGAAGTGGAATTCTTAAGTGGAATTCTTAGTGGAATTCTTACTGTTCTCTTTCACAATTTCCTAGATAGAAGTGTATTTTAAAGCATATGCAGATCACATCACATCATATTCATCTTACAAATCAAAGTTCTTACCCATACTACTTTGGATTTCTTATCAACAAAGTTTCCACTCCCTTTGCTCTTATGGGTGATCAAAAATAATTCTGATGGACGAGCTTCTCTTCCTGACATTGCCTCCTGTAATCATACAACAACAATATTAAAAATGAAGGTTAAATAAAAAAAATTTTAAACAATGGATATATAAAGGAAGTACATATTTTCTCTTATGCTCTGAATATGGAATTGACCCACCAGCATGCAATGATATTCCATGTCCCCTATCTGCAAGCAATGATACAAAAGCTATCAATTCCAGTTGAAGTGCAATAACAGGCAAAAACAAGAATGTTCTGATCTTTCAGTAATATCCAATTGGCAATAAAACTCAATGCAGCATTGCAGCTTCATCTTTCAAGGCAAAATATTTAGTACTAAAATTTCAAAAATGAAGTACAAATAACTTGTATGCCAAAGGTTTCTATCATGTTAATATGTTTCTCAAGTAGCTAGTTCATATATGTTATAATTCTTTGATCAATTACCCACCGAGAGAGTTTATTAATTAATTGTAGCTAGCTGTCCCTGTTACGTTTGTGTCACTACACTATTCATGGGCATGTGAAGCTAAGGGAATATATAGAATTGTGGGGTCAAGATCAAAATAAAGCAAGTAGGTAGGTAGGTGTGTAATTGTAAAAGATGCATGGATTTGAAATTAAAATTAATAAAGGGGTAGGTAGATGGTGCACGGTTTCTTCTTCCTTTGATTGAGATGAGATGAAAACTAGAGCCCCACACAAGCTAAGCTAGCTAAGGAAAAAAAAAAGTCAAGGAAACAAAGCCACACACTTTATTATTAAGTTTGAAAATAGTAATGAACGTAATACCAAAAAAAGAGAATTAAAACTAATCACATTCTATGGTCCAAAAGTCTTAAGCTGACGTATTATTTTATATATGACAATGATAACAACCACCTATATTCAGCAAAATAAATAAGAATCACATGAGTTCAAATACCACTGTTCTCTGCAACATCCCCAATTCAAACCAGAACCATACCATGGTTCTGCAGCAGAACCAGAACCATGGTTTTGCTGCAGCAGAACCATGGTTCTGGTACCAGCAGAACCATATATATATAATTATATTCCAAATTAAAATTAATACACCAATTAAGTAAAACTTTGATTAATTAGATATTGTATAAAATATAATTTCTCTTTATCATCAACATGCGATTAATTGAAATAAAAAATTTACCAACACAATTAAAACGGGAATTGTTTACATTATTAACTCAACCACTTCAATTCATATTTTTAATTAAATAATTTCTTATTGTCACTTTGAATTGGAGAGATAAAAGTTTGAAAGTACTAAATTCCAGTATATCATCCAATCATTTAGTGTCATTTTCTAACATTAATAGAGACCTACATGAATAAAAATTTATTTCAAATGAATTACAAATTAACCAAATAATTAAAAAAATATATTAAAATTTAGTACTATCGTATTTGAAAATCCATTCAATATATTTTTGGTCTAAACTAGGGTGTCCACCTACCGAATACAGTGACCAATCCTCTCACTGAATTGTAGAGATATTTCGAAAGATGGGAAAATAAGCCCAAAAATTTAAAATTATTCTATACCAAAAATCAATAATCGAACAACTAATACATGTTTAAAAATAAATAAATAAATTCCTTGCTTCTACTCATCAATCACACCCTTAACATCCACTCAATTCGGAGAGGCACCAAATATACATTATAAGTACTGGTTTACCAATGAGGTTTTGGACACTTGGATAAGGTTCGGGTTTTTACCCTAAAAAGATGAGGGTTCAAATTTCAAACCCTATGATCGATGTGAGAGTCTTATGATAAGTGATATATAAATCATTCCATAAACTCTTAAAGAGGTAGGAAGGTCTTCCCTAACTCTAATAAAATACCGATATTTATCCTCACCTAAATTTTTTTTAACCAAAAGAACAAGTACCGGTTTGAGTTGCAAAAGTGTGACAGAACCAGCAGAACCATGGTTCTGGTTCTGCTGGTTCTGCTGCAGCAGAACAATGATGGTTCTGCAGCAGCAGAACCATCAACCATGATGGTTCTGGTACCAGTAGAACCATGGTTATGCTGCATAACCATGGTTCTGGTTCTGCTACACCATGGTTCTGGTTCTGTTGCATAACCATGGTTCTGGTTCTGCTGCACCATGGTTCTGCTGCTGAACCAGACCATGGTACCATGGTTCTGCAGCAGAACAGCAGAAACCAATAAACCCCTTTCATTAAACACGACTAAGACATTAATATGTGAATTAGACATGCGGGATATAAAGAATTGAAAAAAATGAACTAAACTTCTCTGATATCTCTTCCCGTAATCAGACCCCAAGAATCCGAATGAGTTAACCTAAAAAGCCAAAATAGACAACATCAATGAACAACGAAACCAACCATAGAGAAACAACAAACAAGCAAAAAAATTGAAGAATGAATGAGAATGCAATGCACTTACAGTGATGCAAGAATTGGAGAGGCTGAGAACGAAGAATCAACCAGAACTCTCAATCTCAATCTCTGCCAGCAATGAACGGTGAAGTGAACGATGCTGCGATTGGCCGCTGGAGAAGACGAAGAGGAGAAGAGCACAACCTGGAGAAGACGAAGAGGAGAAGAGCGTTAGGGCGAGGCGTCAATTCGTGCTTCTGCTAATGGGCGTTAGGGCAAGGCGTCGATTAGCAGAGAGCAAAGTGTTGAACAGAATGAAATTTTTGGGAGTTAGGGCAAGGCGTCGATTTTGTGGAGCATGGAGCCAAAAATTTCATTTGGAGCCAAAATTTTTTTTAAAAAATTCAGTTTTTTTTTATAAAAAAACTAATTCAGTCACTAAATTTATGTTTTTTTATGATTAAATAATTTTTTTTAGTTAAATGTATTTTTTACCGCAAATTGACCGATTAGTAACTATTTAGTGACTGATAATTTGTAATTGACATTTTAGTCACTAATTTTAGGAGTTTTAAGAATTTAGTGACAGATTGTTACGTCAGTCACAAATCAGTTAGTATTTCATGATTTTAGTGACTGATTTTATGTCAGTCACAAATACCGGTCACTAATAACAGTTTTTCTAGTAGTCCGGGCTATCTCCGAAAATCCCTTTATGAATCTCCTATAGTACCCAGGTAAACCCAAAAAGCTTCTAATTTCGGTTACGGTTTAGGGTCTCTCCCAGTTCCTAACGGTCTCCGTCTTACTAGGGTCTATAGTTACGCCTTGCCTATTGATCACATGCCCTAAGAACTTCTCTTCTTCTAACCAAAACTCGCATTTCTCTATTTTGACGTATAGCAGTTTCTCTCGTAGTACTTGCAACACCAGTGCAAGATGTTCTTGATGCTCTTCTTCACTCCGAGAGTGAATCAGATGTCAACAATGAACACTACGACGAATTGATTTAAGTAAGGTCGAAAAATGCAGTTCATGTAATCCATGAACACTGCAGGGGCATTGGTCTGCCCGAATGGCATCACTAGGAACTCATAGTGGCCATAACTCGTTCTGAATACTGGCTTAGGGATATCTTCCTTCTTAACCCTAATCTAGTGGTACCCTGATCTAAGGTCAATCTTTGAAAACACAGTCGCTCCTCGCAACTGGTCCAACAGGTTTCTATGCGGGGTAAGGGATACTTATTTTTTATGGTCACCTTATTTAACTGCCTATAGTTTATACAGAGTCTAAGGCTTCTGTCCTTCTTTTTGACAAAGAGGACTGGGGCTCCCCTGGGTGAAACACTAGGTCTGATAAACTCCTTGCTCAGCAAGTCTTTTATTTGAGCCTTCAACTCTATTAATTCAGGTGGGGCCATACGGTAAGGTGTGATTAATAAGGGTCCGGTTCTGGGAATAAGATCTATGGAGAATTCTATTTCTCTCTCGGGAGGCAACGCATGTTTTTCATCCGGGAAGACATCACTGAAATCCCTGACCACTGGAATTAAACTAATTCTCTCTTCTAGACTCAAAGTTCTAGGTTCTTTGATAGTACAAGCATTTAAATAGATCACAGATTTAGCAGCGCAATTTAACACAGCACGATTCTTAGATAACCAATCCATTCCTAAGATTATGTCTATGGTGGACATATCCAAACAGATATGATTTGCATGAAAAAGTTTAGAATTAATGGTGATGGGACAGTTCAAACAAGTGTGGGTAGCAATCAGTCTTTTCCCCAGAGGGGTGAAAACATGCAATTCACACAATAAGTGTTGGGTAGAAAAATTTAGGGTTTTCACACATGCTTCAGAAAGGAAAGAATGGGTGGCTCCTCAGTCGAATAGAATTTTAAAATTTATGTTTTGAATCTTACCCGTACCCTCTATGAGATCCTCAGTTTGTTCATTGACAACCCCGTCCAGAGTAAAAACTCTTCCAACCGCCGGTGTCCGGTTTCCGTTCCCTACAGGATCCTTGACCTTGCACGCCTTGGCAAAATGTCCTGGCTTCCCGCACCGATAGCAGGTTAGGCAGGGTTGAGTAGGGTAGTGTTCCGTGTTGCATTTGGCGCATCGAGGACAGCTCACTCCAGTAGGGGCAGTTCTATTGGTACTTCCCTGGGCAGGTTTGAAGTTTGGCTTTCTTTCATTTTGGTTATTTTGGGGTTTCCGATTGAATCTCTGGTTCACTAAGGCCTTATCCTCAAATTTTTGATAATGATACGACATTTGTTGACTAGCTCCGCATAGTTCTTTATTTCTAGCGGGGCTACTTGGGTCTTTATGTTCAGGTCTAACCCGGCCTCAAACTGACTCGCCTTCCATCCCTCATCGTGTCTAAATTGCAGGTAGGTAGAGAATTTGGCAAGTTCCTCAAACTTGGCCAAATACTCATCTAAGGGTCTTCCTCTCCGTTTCAACTGCAGAAACTGAATCTCCCTCTCCTCGTTAACACTCTCCGGATAGTATTTTTCTAGAAAGGCTTCCCTAAAGGTTTCCCAGGTTAAAGGGAAATTTCTACCCTCGAGGAGCTGTCTGGCTCCTCGCCACCAGTACTCAGCATCACCTTCCAGTTGATAGGCTGCAAAGGCTAAATTTTGTGGATCAAGGGTATGGAGTACATTAAACAGCTTTTCTAGTTCCCTCAACCATTCCTCTGCTATGACAGGGTCATAGGTACCTCTAAAAACCGAAGGCCTAGCCTTTTGGAATTCAGCCCACCCCAGGTTATTACACTTAAATAGCCTGATAAAACAGTCAATTCAGCCACTGGTCAACTTAAAAGTTAAACAAAGTCAACCACAACGCCAAATTTGACTTACACAGCAAGTAACAGGCATAACTGTTCATTTAAGCATCCAAAAGTCATGAAATTATACCACAAGCATCATTAACACATACTTAACAGTCTCAGCCAGTTTTCCAATAAAGACAATTGCATTTGGACAATTAATTTCACAAATCCTTTCAAAAGAGTCCTTTTCTTTAAGGTAAAGGAAATCAAGGCATAATTCAAGTCTTTTGACCACACTCAGCCACCAAAATAGTCAATTAGGACCTACTACACACATCCAGAAAGATCCTAACAGAAACTAACCAGAATTTGGGTAAAAATAGGAATTTTCAGCTTTTCTCAAGTTTTTCTTCCAAATTGGTCCCTATTAAGACCCAAATTTTGTTTTGGGGTGTTTCAAGCTAAAACCAAGGTGCAGCAAGTACCTAAGTGCTATTTGTTACTTGCTAGTGACTTTTACACAGAGCGAATCCATACAGAAATAACACTTTTGCAGCAAAATACATATATTTGCAAATTTCTTAAAGAAATCATGTTTGGTGTTCAAATAGGGTTAGAGGCCACTTTGACCACTTCCCTGCTAACACAGAGGACCACACTAACCCATAAAACAAGGAAATACAGGAAATTAACCTCAACCCACTTAGTTTACACAGTTTCTGTCAAAGGTGCAAAACAGTGAAATTAGTTCATTTTAGTCCTTGTTTCATACTCTTTTCTGTTTGAACCACTTTCCAGCCCAAATTAGCATCTCCTAATCAAGTTAAGTCCATTTGTGGCTAGCACAGCAAGTGGTTGCAGCCACATCAGTGCATGACTTTGCTATTTTTTTGTTCTGTGGGAGTACTTAGGAGGTTAAGAGGGTGGGAGGATGGGCCTACCCTCTTAGAACCTGAGTACCCAAGTTTGATGGTTGGATAGCCTACTTTATGTTCTTTCTTCATGTTTACTTCTTATTCTGAGAATATTGGTTCTCTACCACATTTTCTTTCTTATTTAGCTTCCTCACTGCCCAATGTCCTTCCCAACTCAGAAATCACATAAACACACGGTGCACAACCACAATTCAGCAAGCATTCACAATAGTCACATAAATACAGGGTACACAGCCATAATTCAGCAAGCATTCACAATGGAAAAATCCTAGGAAAAGTTCATTTTACATGCTTTAGTTCTGTTAGTTTGAACTAGACTTTTAATCACACACTTTCAACGTTTTGGGGCTACTGTGGGACTCATCAAGGCTTGTGAAAATGCACAGATAACAGCACTTACAAGCTTACAAGACCCACTTGGCAGAATTCAAGTTACTCTTCCAAAAATCATATATTTACTCATCTTTGCATTCTATAAGTTCTTAAATCAAAAGTTAGATATTGGGTAGGTAAATTCTAATTATTTAGCCACTGTGGAAAGACTAGAAAGATCATGAGAGAGGCACACACACCAACCAACAGCAGTTCAAAGAGCTCAATGGCCAATTTTAGTTTAGGAAGTTCATCCTAATCTCATGGCTTTCTTAATTTAGAATAGGAATCAACCCCATGACTTTCATACCAAAAATCTGTCTTTCCAAGACTTTTAAAAGACTTACCAGCTAGCATTTACAACCTTGACAGTAGTAAAAGAACAATTTGACAGCAAATAATAGTAAAAGAATGAAATCATAAATCATTTGTTAATGCAAATTTCCAACTTTTCACTAGAAATTCTCACTAGTTGAACCAGAAGTTTTAGGAGTGATTAAGGCAAGTTTCCAACTTCTCATAGTCCTAATATTAGTTACTAGTTCATCTAGACTCAGTTCACTAGTTAAATCAAAATATTATTAGTTATTATTTGTTTAATTATTAATTAGTTTATTTTTATTATGATTATTTTAAATAGAAGTAGAAAATAATTTTTGGCTTTAATTCGGGACCTAAGAACATGGAAACCCGAATTAAATAGGGGAAAGGATTAAATTAAAAATACAAGTTTTTTATTATTTACTTAATTATTAATTAATTTATTTTTAATAATATTTATTTATTTATTATTTAAGTATTTAAGTATTTAATTATTTTATTTTAATTATATTTATTTATTATCATTATTTTATTAGTTAAAGGGGTTGGGGCCGTGGGTTAATAAGTAAAAGAGAAAGGAGAAGAAACAAAAGAATATAAGGAAAAAGAAAGAAAAGAGAGAGGGCACGCATGAGAAAGAAGAAGAAAACCGAGAGAGAGGGAGAAGAGGGAGAAAGAGCCGTGAGGTAGAGAGAGAGAGTGGGGTTCACCGGAAATTCGCCGGAAACTCGTCGGAGCAGAGCTAGCCGATGCCGGGAAAAGTCATTGGAGCTCGGTTACAACATCTTTCACACCTCCCACCAATTGAATCAAGGTTGGTATCCCCAATTTCATTCTAAACCCTTAATTTCTCCATTTTTAGGGATTTCTTCAATTCACCTTCGATTAGGTTGTTTCGAGGGTAGATTGATACCTAGAAAGTGTTCTTGAACACTTAGTTGGGGTAGGAATTAAGATTATATACTCAGATTTGCTCAAATTCTAATTTGGAAGGATTTGGGGTTGAAGTTATAATTATTTTCAAATTGGGGAAAATTGTTGATAATTAGGATTGAGCTTGGATTTGAGTAAATAGGCTTGAATTGGTATTATTAAAATTATATAGTTGAAATATTAGTTGAACAAGACTCGTGAAGAGCTGGCCCGAGGTTATTGAGGTTGAACCTTGACGTTAACGTGCCGGGTCCCTGCTCGATTTGCCCAAATACATTTTAAGGGTGATGTTGACGGCTCCAAACCTCTTCTTTTCAATCTTAAACACCCTAGAATAATTCTAAATATGCTATCAAGCATCAAGAATTAATTTAGGTACTTTCTTGTTTCCCAAGAGTGGAAGCTTGCGGAACAATAAAATCCAATTTCTAAAATTTCAAGTCCTTTCCTCATAAATATTTAGGAAACCTTAAGTAGGATAAATCATAGGTATATTCGGGGTTTAGAAACTAGATTTCTTAGAACCCAAGTAGGAACACAAGTTGGATCAAAATGCTTAGACCTTCCTAAAATTAGGATTCCTTCCAACCAAGCTAGATAAGCTTCCTTAGATGTGAATACAAGTTAGATAGAGGTCTAATACTCAAATCCAAGTATGTGAAACACTCAAGTAGAGTGCTATATTCGAGTAAGTTAAGTGTCCGAGGAAGGATACGCATAAGTCGGAATAGAGAAGTCCAATAAGACCAAGAGCTTGACTCTGTGGCAACCATGGACTACACGTGAGAGTAATGGAGAGATAAATAATAAGTTAAGCTAAGTAATAACCTTAATGAAGTAAATGTTGTTCTTATAGGAATAACGGCACACGATAGAGTGCAACAGGAACTCCGAGGAGACTAAAGTCACAGGAGAAGATTGCATGGAAGGTCGGCAAAAGTGAGGGTTCTTCCATCTCTGCTCCTAGGGTTGTATGCTTATGTGGATTACATGAGTATGTATATTTTGCTTGTCTAGTATGTTATAGCTAGAGATATAGAATGCTAAAAGAATGAAAGAACTAGAAAACAGGTTGTGGAAGGTAGCTTGGATAGGAAGACATAGGAGTAGAGTATAATTGTTTTCTATGAGTGGTGTGTTACAAATCCAACTCATACAATCCGGAGGCATGATGAGTATTTTATTAAATCTTTTCCACGACAGTGGCAAGAGTCCTTGTACGGAAGAGCTAAACTTTATTTTGAAAACTCGTCACAACGGTGACTTAAATTAAAATCATGCGAAGGGAGTTATTGGTGGGTTTTGGATTTGGTTATGCTAGTGATGTGAGACATCAACTAGGACAACGTCAGATGGCACTTGAGACCTCAATTTTATAATCACCATGACGATGGTCATTGCCCTATCTTGGCAATAGGGTCAGAAAGGTTTTCTATTGCTATGACGATAGCTTGAGGCTCAGAGAGTGCATCTGGACAGGTATATGAGTTACATCCTGTTAAGGATACTCGTCCATATTAACAAGGAGAAGAATTGTTGATCTTTCGGGAAAGATACAAAGAATCCTATTAATATGTGAGACTAAGGTAAGGAGACACGGGAGGAACCTACGGGTGAACTGTGAGCCTAACCTAGTAAAAGAGAAATCATCCTGTGGAGTTGGTCTAGGGTGTGTCAGAGGCCATGCTTCGAGACGTGGTGCCGTGCCCGCCATGTGGCCTGGTTAGGTAATGGACGAGTGGGCTCAAGCTATTGCCCAGCAGCAAGTGGTCAGGACGTGCCACGTGGTGGCTACGTATCAGTTGTCTGATAGATAGAAGTTGATTGTGTTTGATTAATAGAATTGTCACGAGGTGACTAGTACCCAAGTGAATGGGTTAAGTATTATTTAATTAACAGAATTGTCGCGAGGTGTCCAGCACCCGAGTGAATGGGTTAAGTATATTTACCACGTGGTGGCCAGTAATCCGAGTGCACAGGTTCAAAGTAGAATAGCCACGTAGTGGCTAGTAGATATCCAAGAGTGGGGGAAATTAGGTAGATGTATGTTAAAGTATCTGTGTGTATGTACAAATTGTCTGTGTTTGCATATAATTGTTGATTTTGCAGCGTAGTTATGACGTACAGGATTACGTCCCCACAACGTCTTGTTTGATTCAAACATGCTGAACGTGAGAAGATCGGTAAGTAAAAGCTGGCACTATATGTTACATGTTTACTTGTTGATTGATGACGTGGGATAAACTGTTGCATGTTTATTTCTATTAAATGCGTGTGAGTGGTTGGGTGAAATATCTGTTTTTGTGTGATCACCAAGAATGTATGCTAATTAATAGTAACCATTTGTTTTTGCATGTGGTTGTGTATGACTCCCAATCCCACCGCTATGGCACCCGCCTCGCGCCGAGGATGGGAGAGTCCTCACTGAGTCGCGTGGTTAAGACTCACACCTCATTTTTACTACACAGAGACATGTTAAGTACAGGTGGAAGAAGTCTCGGTGGAACGAGGGACAAGCAAAACTTTCCAAGATCGACAACTTGTTCATGTGGGTGAATAAATTGTAACTGTAGTTTAATTTACTTTATCATTGTATCATAAAGTAAAGGGTAGACGTACCCAATTAGATTGTATTACTAGATCTAGAACTGTCAGCTTCACACACCTTAAAGATCTGGATTTATTTTACTGCAATACTGGGAAATTTTGTTTTCAATATATATATATATATACATATATCTGTTGCATGTGAATAGGATAGGCAGCATCTTCGGATGTGTAGCTAGTGCACAAGTTATATATTATGTGTGTTTTCTATTATCTATATCCTGAAGCGGCATTGGCCGTGGATTTTCTTGCCTAGGATAGGCCACCACTTTGGTGTAGTCATGGTATTATAATGCATGTGAATGTATTTTTAGTAATAGATATTTTGTCAATTAGGTGATAAGGCTTACAGGCAGAGGGGTATTCCCTGTGTCTGTGCCGGTCACGGTCCTCTAAACGGGGGTCGTGACAGTCATTGCCCTATCATGGCAATATGGTCAAAAAGGTTTTATATTGCTATGACGATAGCTTGAGGCTCAGAGAGTGCATCTGGACGGGTATATGAGTTATATCCTCTTAAGGATACTCATCCATATTAATAAGGAGAAGAATTGTTGATCCTTCAGGAAAGATACAAAGAATCCTATTAATATGTGAGACATCGACTAGAACAACACTAGATGGTACTTGAGACCTCAGTTTTATAATCACCATGACGATGGTCATTGCTCTATCCTGGTAATAGGGTCAGAAAGGATTTATATTGCTATGACGATAGCTTGAGGCTCAAAGAGTGCATCTGGACGGGAATATGAGTTATATCCTATTGGGGATACTTGTACATATTAATAAGGAGAAGAATTGTTGATCCTTCGGGAAAGATACAAAGAATCTTATTAATATGTGAGACTAATGTAAGGAGACACGAGAGGAACCTACGGGTGAACCGTGAGCCTAGCCTAGTAAAAGAGAAATCATCCTATGGAGTTGGTCGAGGGTGTGTCAGTGGCCATGCTTCGAGACGCCGTGTCGTGCCCGCCATGTGGCCTGGTTGGGTAATAGACGAGTGGGCTCAAGCTATTGCCCCGCAGCAAGGGGTCAGGACGTGCCACGTGGTTGCTATGCGTAAGTTGTTTGATACATAGAAGTTGATTGTGTTTGGTTAACAGAATTGTCACGAGATGACCCGTACCTACGTGAATGGGTTAAGTATGTTTTACCACTTGATGGCCAGAAACCCGAGTGCATGGGTTCGATGTGGGAAAGCCACGTAGTGGCTAGTAGATACGTCAGAGTTGGGGAGATTAAGTAGATGTATCTATAGCATCTGTGTGTATGTACAAATTATCTGTGTTTGCATATAATTGGTAATTGTGCAGCGTAGTGGTAACGTACAAGATTACGTCACCACACGTCTTGTTTGATTTAGACATGTTGAAACGTCAGAAGACCGGTAAGTAAAAGCTGGCACTATATGTCACATGATACTTGCTGATTGATGACGTGGAATAAACTGCTGCATGTTTACAGTTATTAACTGCATGTGACTGTTTGGGTGAAATTTCTGTTGTTGTGTGATCACCAAGAATGTATGCTAACAACAGTAACTAGTTGTTTCTGATGTGGTTGTCTATGACTCCCAAACCCAGTGTTATGGTACCCACCTTGTGCCGGGGATGGGAGAATCCTCACTGAGTCGCGTGGTTAAGACTCACACCTCATTTTTACTACACAGAGACAGGTTAAGTACAGGTGGAACAAGTCTCGGTGGAGCGAGGGACAAGCAAAACTTTCCTGGACCCACAACTTGATCATGTGGGTGAATAAAGTGAAATTTGTAATTTAATTTACTTTATTAATGTATCATAAAGTAAAGGGTAGACGTACCCAATTAGACTGTATTACTAAATCTAGAACTGTCAGTTTCACACACCTTAAAGATCAGGAGTTATTTTACTGCGATACAGGGAAAACTTGTTTTCAAAAAAAATATATATATATACATATATCTGTTGCATGTGAATAGGATAGGTAGCATTTTCGGATGTGTAGCTAGTATACATGTTATATATTATGTGTGTTTTCCTATATCTATATCCAGAAGCGGCATTGGCCGTGGATATGCTTCCCTAGGATAGGCCACCATTTCGGTGTAGTCATGGTATTATAATGCATGTGAATGTATTTTCAATAATAGATATTCTGTCAATTAGGTGATAAGGCTTACAGGCATGGGGGTATTCCCTGTGTCTGTGCCGGTCACGGTCCTCTAAACCGGGGTCGTGACAAACTTGGTATCAGAGCCTGGTTGTTCTTTAAGGGTGTGAAGCTAAATAGTAGTCTCGGGTGCCAGTTAGGCTATCATTACGAATCCGGACGTAACGGTGGTTCTGATGGGCACTTGTGAGGTTGCTCAGGATGTTGAGTCATAAATTCTTTTGTGTCATCGCTTTAGGCATAGAATTTGTATGTGAAATTCTATGCAAAGAAAATAACCTGTACAGTACACAAGTGCCGATGAGGACTAAGTTGTAAGGTGGGGTGGCAGTGACCTCGGGAACCTTAGGACGCCATAATAGGGAAAGGAGACATCCATGGAGGATGCTACCTAGACACAGACACATTTGGTTGAATTGTAGTTAGGAATGCGCTACAATGTGTGATTTATTTGTAGGTGTTAAATGAAACGATGCGTCTGCTCTGTTAGCGGCGCGTTGTGTGCTGTGGTATAGGCGCAAGTTGTTTGATTATAGTATGGAATGCAAATAGAATAGAAGTATGCAGTGAATGGTAGTTTAGGCTAGGAATGGTTTGTAAAGTGAAAGAAAAGACACGCTTGACGTGTAGAAAGAAAGTAAGGCCATGAGGCAATTGAAATGGAAAGTTTACAGACAAGAATAAGTAGCGCCATGTGGCGTGAGACCGACAGGAAGATGATCATGTGAATGGGTCACGACTGTGCGGTATGCTATGGCTGAAGGAAGTGAGTTGTCCTTCCTAGAAAGTCAACAAAAAAGAGGTGGTGTATGCCACAGTATAGAAGTAGAAGTCTACGGACTAGAAAATCAGGATACGGTATATGGAAGGGCCAAGTGGCCAAACCATATGCCGTAGAGATAGATGTTAAGAAGTAGAGGCATATGTAAACGTGTAGAGCATGACCATATGCCGAGCAGTAAACAGAGTAAATGGTAAGGCACAGGGAAGGAGCCTAGTTCAACCCTGGGCTCGATCCATGAACTGCTAGTTCCTTAAGCAAACAAGGGGGAAAAGAAGGGATTAAGCCCAACCAAACTCTCTTGGGTTGCTTAAGGAAGAGCATAAAGAATAGGATACTGATCACATGAGAAATTTTTGTAAAAAAAAAATCTTTTTGGTCATTCCGGATGCGAGATTCTAAAAGACCCTTAAAATTTTCTTGAAAAATACTAGGGATAACCATTGGAAGGCAATTTCTTATGAAAACTCTTTCTCAATTGTGTCATTCCAATTAGTTAAACCCTAACCATTTACGAAAACCTTAGGCGTCATTTTCTAAGAAATAAACTTGAATTAATTTTTAAAACTCACAGCGTGCCTAAGAAAACTAACTCATGTGACCAATACCCTACCAAACAATAGTCCTTTTACAGGTAAATTGTATAAGGATGGTAGATGTAGTTGAGAAATCACTCGCTTGGAGTGATTAAAGTTAAGTAGACATCGAAAAGCACTAGAGAGTGCTAAAGTACCACGGGAGTATACAGGTAAACCTAAGGGTTATCAATTAAGGGGCCATATGGTGATAATGGATCTGAAAGTGTTAGACCGGAGCAGGTCTAGAAGTGGAACCGGACGTAGACCTTTGGGTACCGTCCAGAGATAAGAAAATGAGTGCTATTGCAGTAGATAGCTCTCGAACGAGATAACGTGAGAGATAAACCCCAAAGGGACTCGTGGAGGCCCGAGGGGAGAGAAAGTAGACAGGGATAATTAGTCCCCATAAGGGGGGAAGAGCGGAAGCCTATAGGACCCCACAGGATAAGAGTCAGGTAGGAGGTGGAGCACCAACTACTACCGTAAGTGCATGCATAGTAAACAGATTGTAGTGGCCATAGCTAAGTCAGCTAGTTCCACATGTTGGTGAACCGTAAATCTGTTAGTCTGAAGACGTGTATGGGTAGAGACTGAGTGGACAAACCAAACGTATAAATGGCCATGTGGGTGCCATAAAGGGAAAATTAACCGTAAGGATGGTTAATCGAGAAGGAGAATTTAGTGAGTAACGAGTATTGAGAAATACACGAAGAAAGAGTACCACGTAGGTACAAAATGGAAAAGAAGAGAGTGAATACGGGAACGGAGTCGGGGAAGCATCTGGGGATGCGAGCCAAAATGATGAAACAGGTATGCTACCGCTGGGGGCGATTGGAACCCAACGGGTAACACACTTACAAGAGGCGTTATATGTTCGTGGACATATGCCACACCGTAAGAAAGGAAGGAGTCAAACCGTGGGAACGGATCCAATTTGGTCAAGGGGAGTAGAGCATGTTCGGAAAGGTTCATGCTGGAGTTAACAGATCAATTATTCCAAGTAGGAATACATAATTTAAGTGAGTTGAGGAGTCTGAGTGGGCCAACTTGGGGTAAAAGCCAACAGAAATCCAATGAGTAGAGTTAGCAAAGGATGTGCAACTCTAAGTGGACTAACCTGAGGATGGTATAGATCCACAGTCATAGTCGTGTTAAGCGAGGTCTTCAGATGAGAAGACCGAACTGAGCTTGAGGCAGTGTAATGAGTATGATGGTAAGGAGGAGACTGGCGAGTCTCCATTATAAACAAAAATGACTACGAGTAGTAGTCAGAGAAGAGTCTAACTCAGTCGGACATAGGATGTCGACAGAGGGTAACCTGAAGGGGTTATGGAAACCACTAAGGGTAAGGGCAGAAGTTCGAAAAAGAAAGGGAAACACGAGTCATAAGGGAAAGATCTTGTTCCGTGTGGTGGAGAAACGGTAAGTGTAAGACATAGTTGTGCTAGTGCCATGGCATTTGGTTTCGTTAGGACACGAGTAGGGTAAATCGAGTTGGCAGTGAGTGTAACAACCTCGGAAGGGTTGGGTACACTGATGTCACAAAGTATAAACACCTACGTAGGGTGTGTGCCGTGTAAGCAGTATGTCTAGATGTAGACTAGAGCGTGTAGTAAGATGTAAACGGACTTTTCTGGAGAATTCATTTACAAAGAATATATCAAGGGAATACCGGCAGAAGGGTAGCTGCGTGGTAGTCGAGGATACTTAGGCACGGGGACTCCGATGTAGGGTAGTATTTCGTCAGTCAGAGTTTATAGAAATAGAACCTAGTGTGCTATGCAAATAGCTACTGTCTTGGTGTGTTCCATGACGGATATAAGAAGTCACTACGAAGGTAGCTAGTCAGACAAGCAGATTGAGTCAAGGTAAGCCTCACTAGAGAAGGCAATAGTTAACTCCTCGAAGAACTAAATTGGAGCATGGCATGTGGTACGTGCCAGACAGCACATTGGAAAATTAGTAGCACAAAGTGAATTGAAACTAGGAAAGTTAGGTATCCTCGGGGATGGGTACGACGAAAGATGGAGTATATCGTTTAACACTTCGCGGAGGGGTGGTTAACAACGAAACTAGGAATACAAACGATCACAGAAAAAAGATGTGAAGACCAGATAGAAACCTTTAGTCCCTAGGAAAGAAAGATGAACCGTAGAGTAAAACGGTAAAATTTCGACATTGAAGGAAACCATAGATGAAATTGAGCCTAGGGAGGGCAACAAGCCAACAACCCCACGAAGGAGATGAAATTCGGGGACCGAATTTCTCAAGGAGGGAAGAATGTAATACCCCGGAAAATTTCGAGAATTACAGAATGATTTATTTAAAACTTTTGAGGATTAAAAAATGATTTATTTCGGGGTTAGAAATTTAAAAGTTTAAAAAGAATATAAAAAATTGAAAGTTAAAAGAAATCGGAAAGAAATTTTTTCAAAGATTGTAATACCCGAGAAAAATTTTCGAGGTTTAAAATAAAATAAAAAGGGAAAGAACAGAAGTAGAAAAATAATTTTTGGAATTTAATTCGGGACCTAAGAAATTGGAAACCTGAATTAAATAGGGAAAGGAAATTAAATTAAAAATATATATTTTTAAGGCATTATTATTTATCTTATTATCTATTTCAAAAAGAAAAAAAAGAAAGGAAAAGAAAATACATATTAGTTATTTATTTATTTAATTATTAATTAATTTATTTTTTATTTTATTTATTTAATTATTATATATATTTTAATTATAATTATTTTTTTTTTTAAAAAAGGAGGGGGTTTACCGTGGGGTTAGGTATGTAGAAAATATATATATAAAGGAAAGCACAAGGATTAAGAATAGAAAAGAAAGAAAAAGAGAGAAGAGAAAGACAGAGACGGAAGACGAGAGGTAGAAGAGAGAGAGAGGGGGAGATGCGTGGAGAAGAAGAGAAAGGAGAGGGGGAAGGACGAGGTTCGTCGGAAAACTCGCCGAAGAGAGTCGTCCGACGCCGGCCACGACCACCGGAGTTCGACTCCAACATCTTCCGCACCTCCCACCAATCGAAACAAGGAACAACAACAAGGAAAAGAGTGCAACAGGAACTCCGAGGAGACTAAAGTTACAGGAGAGGATTGCATGGAAGGTTGGCCAAGGTGAGGGTTCTTCCATCTCTGCTCCTAGGGTTGTATGCTTGTGTGGATTACATGAGTATGTACCTTCTCTGCTTGTCTGGTATGTGTTAGCAAGAGATATAGAATGCTAAAAGAATGAAAGAACTAGAAAATAGGTTGTGGAAAGTAGCTTGGATAGGAAGACATAGGAGTAGAGTATAATTGTTTGTTATGATTGGTGTGTTACAAATCCAACTCATACACTCCGGAGGCATGATGAGTATTTTATTAATTCTTTTCCACGACGGTGGCAAGAGTCCTTGTAGGGAAGGGCTAAACTTTATTTTGAAAACTCGTCACGACGGTGACTAAAATTAAAATCATGCCAATGGTGTTATTGGTGGGTTTCAGATTTGGTTATGCTAGCGATGTGAGACATCGACTAGAACAACGTCACATGGCACTTGAGACCTCAGTGTTATAATCACCATGACGATGGTCATTGCCCTATCCTGGCAATAGGGTCAGAAAGGTTTTATATTGCTATGACGATAGCTTGGGGCTCAGAGAGTGCATTTGGACGGGTATATGAGTTATATCTTTCATGGATACTTGTCCATATTAACAAGGAGAAGAATTGTTGATCCTTCAGGAAAGATACAAAGAATCCTATTAATATGTGAGACATCGACTAGAACAACGTCAGATGATACTTAAGACCTCAGTTTTATAATCACCATGACAATGGTCATTGCCCTATACTGGTAATAGGGTCAGAAAGGATTTATATTGCTATGACGATAGCTTGAGGCTCAGAGAGTGCATCTAGGCGGGTATATGAGTTATATCCTGTTGGGGATACTTGTACATATTAATAAGGAGAAGAATTGTTGATACTTCGGGAAAGATACAAAGAATCCTATTAATATGTAAGACGAAGGTAAGGAGACACGGGAGGAACCTACGGGTGAACCGTGAGCCTAGCCTAGTAAAAGAGAAATCATCCTGTAGTGTTGGTCCAGGGTGTGTCAGTGGCCATGCTTCGAGACGTCGTGCCGTGCCCACCATGTGGCTTGGTTGGGTAATGGACGAGTGGGCTAAAGCTATTGCCTGGCAGCAAAGGGTCAGGACGTGCCACGTGGTGGCTATGCGTAAGTTGTTTGATAGATAGAAGTTGATTGTGTTTGGTTAACAGAATTGTCACGAGGTGACCAATACCAACGTGAATGGGTTAAGCATGTTTTGCCACTTGGTGGCCAGCAACCCGAGTGCATGAGTTCGAAGTGGGAAAGCCACGTAGTGGCTAGTACATACCTCAGAGTTGGGGAGATTAAGTAGATGTATGTTTAGCATCTGTGTGTATGTACAAATTATCTGTGTTTGCATATAATTGCTGATTGTGCAGCGTAGTGGTAACGTACAGGATTATGTCACCACACGTCTTGTTTGATTCAGACATGTTGAAACGTGAGAAGACCAGTAAGTAAAAGCCGGCACTATATGTCACATGATACTTGCTGATTGATGGCGTGGAATAAACTACTGCATGTTTACATTTATTAAATGCATGTGAGTGTTTGGGTGAAATTTCAGTTGTTGTGTGATCACCAAGAATGTATGCTAACAACAGTAACTAGTTGTTTTTGCATGTGGTTGTGTATGACTACCAAACCCAGTGCTATGGTACCCACCTTGCGTCAAGGATGGAGAATCCTCACTGAGTCACATGGTTAAGACTCACACCTCATTTTTTCTACACAGAGACAGGTTAAGTACAGGTGGAAGACGTCTCGGTGGAGCAAGGGACAAGCAAAACTTTCCAAGACCTACAACTTGTTCATGTGGGTGAATAAAGTGAAATTTGTAATTTAATTTACTTTATTAATGTATCATAAAGTAAAGGTAGACGTACCCAATTAGACTGTATTACTAAATCTAGAACTGTCAGCTTCACACACCTTAAGGATCAAGATTTATTTTACTGAGATACAGGGAAAACTTGTTTTCAAAGAAAATATATATATATATATCTGTTGCATGTGAATAGGATAGGCATCATCTTTGGATGTGTAGACAGTATACAGGTTATATATTATGTGTGTTTTCCTATATCTATATCCTGAAGCGGCACTGGCCGTGGATTTGCTTGCCTAAGATAGGCCACCATTTCGGTGTAGCCATGATATTATAATCCATGTGTATGTATTTTCAATAATAGATATTCTGTCAATTAGGTGATAAGGCTTACAGGCATAGGGGTCACGGTTCTCTAAACGGGGGTCATGACAGTTGGTCTTCCTACTCTTGAGGAATTGATACAATTTCATATCTGATTAAAATCTGCATAAAATAGTCCATGACATATGCTGTAATTTATTCTGACGCATTAATTAGATGATTCCAATCTCAATATTCCCACTTCTTTTCAGAAGGCACTATAAATATCTATTCCTCTTTTTTTTGTAGACTATGAATTCTTCTTCCTCTGTAACACTAACTTATATTTGTAAGTATTGTTTCTTTCTTTATTCACTTATTTCGTACTCTTTGAACACTTTTCAGTTTATATTTTATACCTCACTGTAATTTCTTATCTAAGAAGGTGAAAATTGCAAAGCATTTGTGTAGATCTCAACAAATGTTTTTTATTAATATTTTTTCACGAATTTTTCCAAATTAGTTTTTTGGACAGAAATTCGCTGGATCATGGATCAATTTATCGATGTTGTAGGCGCAATTGACAGATCTAAGACTACATGGAAGGTAAAGGTCCGGGTCGTGCGTTTGTGGGAGATGCCTCCCTATCCATAAACATGCCAACATAATGCTCTTGAAATGATTTTATGTGACAGAAATTTACTTTTCGTTCGATCAATCATGCGTTTTAGCTGAATTTCATGGTCCAAACTCGAGTAGCACTTGCTGATGATAATGGTTTTATTCATCATTTTGGATTTTCTTCTGTTGAGGCTCAGCAAATCATATATGTGGAGCTTGATCCAAATATATTATTTGGTATATTCTTATATTAACTTTCTCCATCGTAATGAAATATCTCACAATATTTTTTGTTGGTAAAAACCGATTTTTTGGAGACTTATGAACATCATCATGATTTTTTTTTTATTTGCAGATGTGGTTGGTCGCGTTTATAATATGTCCCAAGTTCATCAGTCTTCACCCAAGTGGTTTTTTTTAGATTTACGTGGAATTCTTTTGAGATTTTGTATTAACAATTCAACCTTAAATGATAGAAATCAATTTAATCATCAATATCAAATTCATATCCTATAATACATTATCCTGAGGTTGACTATGTATATCGGTGTAATTCATGATTTTAATACAATCAATCATATTGTAGCACCAAAAAAAATCATTGATAAATCAAATTAATAAGGAACAAATAAATATAAATGCTCTATATCATTTTTTTCTATAATGAATAAATTGCCTACTTGATACAATAACTTTAATAATTAATATGATTGAAAATTAAAAGTTAATGGTTTTAAATACTCAAAATCAACATCAAAGAAATCATTTTTAGATGAAGAATAGCCACGTGGGAAGGATTTTATACGTAATTTTTAATTAAATTGAATTACTAATTTGATTTTTAAAAGGTACAGATTCTTCAAATTTTGTGTCTTAACTCTCAAAAAAAATGTTACCATTAATTATATTGTTATTTTTTTAAAAAATCAAAACATCTTATGCCTAATATTAAATTTAAATGAAGTATTTATTTGATTTATTAAAGATACAGATTTTTCTAATTTAATCTCTTAAATCTCAAAAGAAATTTTCTTTTTACGTCTATTTTAGGGATTAAATTGATTAAATTACTAATTCATTATTTTAATACAAACAATCAGATTGTAGCACCAAAAAAAATTGATCAATCAAATTAATAAGGAACAAATATATATAAATCCTATATATCTTTTTTTTATATAATGAATAAATTAAATTTAACTATTAATTTGAGTCTTTAAATATGTTTAATGTTCTAATTTACACTCTTAAAATTTTAACTAAAATAATTTATTCCTTCTAACGTGCATATAAAGGAATAAATTGCCTACTTGATAAAATACCATTAATTAATATGATTGACAATCAAAAGTTAATGGTTTTAAATACTCAAATTCAACATCAAAGAAATCACCTTTAGATTAGGGATTGTCAAAATACCCATACCCAATGAGTATCCTGAAACTTTACCCTATGGGTCTGGGTATGGGTCCAGGTACAAAGTCATTGGGCTCGGGGACAGGTAAAGAGGTACCCTACCCATACCCTACCCATACCATGTCCACAATAATAATGATTTATTTTTATATATAATGTAATATCCCAGATATTTTTTTATTATTATCATTATTATTAATTTAATTTTCTTAGGGAAAGAAAAATAAATTAAATTAAAATGTTAAAGAGTTAAAAGAAATAAAATGGAGAAGGGAAAGAAAAAGAGGATAAATCAAGTAAATAAGTTTTTTTTTTTTAAAAAATATAATATATATATATTATAAAATATAATATATATATATATATATATTAAAATAATGGGGGGGGGGGGCAAACCGTGACCCCCTCCCATTACACACACACTCACAAACAAATAAATAAAAGAAAAGAAAAGAAAAAAGAGTGCAGGAGCCAACGTGACACCCCCTCCCCCCATTTAATAAAACACACACACATTCCACTAAAGCTAAAACGCACGAGCAGAGGCAAAAGTGAACAGGGAGAAGAAGCACGGAAAGGAGGAGGAGCCATGGGGAGAACGACGCCGGCCGAATTCTCGCCGAATTCTTGCCGGAGAAGGTGACCAGAGCCTTCTCTCAACACTCTCTAGCCTTCTAGCCGATCGATTCACGGTGAGAAAGCCCCAATCCTCCAAAACACCAATTTCTCAAATTTTGGGTATTTTAGGAATTCTTCAAATACTTCCAATCGGGGCATTCCGGAGTTAAATTTGAGCTTAGTGGGTGTTATTGAAAGCTTAGTAAGGTTCAGAATCGAAGTAAAACCGTAGGAATTTACCGGGTATGGAAATTAGGAAAAATTGGGTTAGGAAATTGCTATAAATTCGAAATTGATAATTTGATGCATGTTTAGGCATGGATTGGAGTAGTATAAGTGTTGTAAATGCTGGAAATATACAAGGGAATAAATCCTGAGTATTTACCATTTTAACCGGAACCCAATCTGGTGAAAAAAAGGCGAAATACTAAGCCACCGTACAGTAAGGAGCTGTGCGGTGGGTTGGACACCTCGGTCTAGTCCGTGGTGAACACCTAAGACCCACTAAATTGGTTCCAAGGCTCTAATTATACCCAAATATAGTTTTATATATAATTAAAGAGGTAGTAATTAAGCTTTTACTCGGCGAATAAGGGAGACCGTGGAATGAGTAAGCTAGAGCCTCTTTTGAACCGTGAATTTAATTCTCTTATTAGATAAATACCCATATGAACACATGAAGGGAAATTTAGACAAGTGGAAATCTCTAACCTAAGAAATTAGAGGTTCTAAATGGCTCGAAAGCATGAAAGTCGAATACGGGGCATTCAGGACTATCAGAAAGAGCAAATAAGACAACGTAACGAACTAAATAATTAATTCATGGAAAATAGCTAAAGAGTGCATACGCATTAGGATGACACGTGCATGTTAGATGCTTAATTTCGCGTTCTAAATTTCTTAAATATAATGTGTATAGGGCACCATAGAGTGATTGGAGCTTCAGGCACTCCGAGTACTGATCAGGAGGGCCAACGAGGTGAGGGGCTCTCCCATCCCTGCCCCACAGGGTTTGATGACTACGTGGAAAATGTGGTTTGCTCTATTTTGTGCAAATTGATATATGAATAAATTTGTGTTACGCGTGTATGATTTTCAAGTAAGTAGTCAACGTGCAATAGTATATGTGCTTATATGATTAATCACAAGGTGTATATGTGCTATTGTGGCTCACCGAGCCTTATATGATACCGTGGGTAGGATTGAGTCGGAATTTCATATGTGAGAGTTTATTAATATTAGGAACCCACTTAAATTGATCATCGTGGAAAGGTTTTGACCGTATGGTACATTGAGGAAAATGAACCTAGGTTGTTAAGTGTGAGTGAAAGTGATGCATAATTGAAAAGGGGGAAACTAGGTCTAGCTAATTCACACGTGTAATATTTAGTTAGTTATTAATAGGGCGTCTTTCAAGGTCGAATAGGTTATTTGAACTTGTTTAGGTTAGTTCGGGTAGATCGAGTCGGTTATCCTGGTCGGACAGACAGGATTCAGTTAACAGTAAGTATGCCACATAGTGGCCATTACCTTGGTTTAACCGAGGTCAGACAAGTTGCCGGCTATTACTCTAAGCGTGCCTTGGAGTCAGAAAGTTCCTAGTTTGATCAACTAGATTCGAATAAGACATTGCCTTCGGGCCAGAATTTCTCTTAGCGTAACGCGGGAGACAGAAAGTGAATGCCTTCGGGCCAGTATTTCTCTTAGCGTAATGCAGGAGACAGAAAGTGAATGCCTACGAGCATAACTATGTATGACTTATGAAAAGATATGATATATGTTTATGATTGGTTTACATGCGGATTAATAAACTTGTTAGGAGCATGAATTAGGATTTTTAATTCTGAATATGATATATTGATTGCCTGATCATATTAAAGGTCACAATATAAATCTGTTTCATGCGCATGTGGTTGTGGTTGCTCCCTTCCCCCAGCTGTAGTGGTACCCGCTGCTACGCCAGGGATGGGGGAGCTTCTCACTAAGTCTGTTCGACTCACCCCGTGTTTACATGTTTTAGATACAGGTGGTTCAGGAGTCAGGAACGCGTCCACTTCTTCTCAAGGAGGCGGACAACTATGAAGACCGCACGCTTTGTTCGCGTCGGTAGTTATTTTGATTATGTATATATGTTGCGATGTATATATATATATATATATATATATATATATATATATATATATATATATATGAATCCTTTTTGGGCATGGCGTATGTATGTTTACATCTGCTGTATATATATGTGTCACACTTGAATTCTAGCATTGTCGGCTACATACAGATTAAAGTTAGGTCTTGGTGTTGGGAATATAGGCTATGATATGATATATATCATGTGTATACATATTTATGACTTCCGCATGTGAATATGATAGATCACACTCATTGAAACGTGTGATCAATATATAAATTATATGTATGTGTGGCTGAATAGCTGATTGCATGAGAATATTGCTTCCGCATGTGAATATGATAGATCACACACATTGAGGCGTGTGATCAATATGTAAACTATATGCAAGCGTGTGATTGGATATATGTATGACTGTACACAGGATTTCTGCATGTGAATAGGATAGATCACCCGCCATGAAGCGCGTGATCAATATGTATACTATATGTACGTGTGAGTGAATATGTGTATATATATAGACTGAAGCGGCGTTGAGCGAGCCGTGGATTGCACGCTACTTAGGTCACCGGATATGGATGGTCATAAATACTATATATTGTTTGTATTAGAAATGGGTAGTTATAAACATGTGAAAATGTCAATCAGGGATTAGAGGCTTACGGGATAGGAGAAATCCTACTTCTCGTGCCGGTCACAAATGTCCGATAGGGGGTCATGACATATAAAAGTACTATTTTTAAACTTTTTGATTGAGAAAATATATAATGATAATAAAAAAATATTTAATATTATATATATATAAATAATTTAACAGCATATTTTTTTAATGAATAGTTGATAAACATAAATTTTATATTAAGAAAATAATAATTTATTTTAAAAGTTTTATGGGTCTGAGTTCGGGTATGGGGATTCGACTATTCGTACGGTCTGGTACAGGGATTGACTTTGATACCCGCTAAGTCTGGGTTCGGGGACGCGAAATATAGTACGCTACCCAAGATCATCTCTACTTTAGATGAAGAATAGCCACGTGAGAAGGATCTTATGCGTAATTTTAAATTAAATTAAATGGAATTGCTAATTTGATTTTTGAAAGATACAGATTTTTCTAATTTAGTGTCTTAACTCTTAAGAAAAAATGTGTGCGAATAAAAATTTACTAATGAAAGCTGATGAAATTTACGTGATTTTTTTTTGAGATTTTGTATTTACAATTTCAATCTTAAATGATAGAAATGTATTTAGTCATCAATATCAAATTCATATCTAATAATTACATTAACCCGAGGTCAACAATGTATATTGGTGTAATTCATGATATTAATACAATCAGATTGTAGCACCAAGAAATCATTGAATAAATAAATATAAATTCTCTATATCATTTTTTTCTTTAACGAATAAATTGTCTACTTGATAAAATACCTTTAATTAATATGATTGACAATTAAAAGTTAATAGTTTTAAATACTCAAATTCAACATCAAATAAATCACATTTAGATGAATAATAGTCACTTGGGAATGATCTTATGCATAATTTTAAATTAAATGGAATTACTAATTTGATTTTTGAAAGATACAGATTCTTCTAATTTAGTGTTTTAACTCTCAAGAAAAAAATGTTACCATTAATTATATTGTTATTTTCTAAAAATCAAAACATCTTATGCGTAATATATAAAGAAATGTACCTATAGCCAATTCTTGACAACTAGGATTAAGGAGTGGCTTGCTCAACTAACACCTCATTTTCACTTAATCTGAAGCTTTCAGTCCACATGTCATGCACTTATCCACGTGTACATCCACAGTAATTCCACATAATTTTTGATCCTCTAGCTTGGCATTCTTAGTTGCCACATGTCAATGATTGTAACATTTATGTATTATTCAAATTTGAATTGATTCAAGGCAATTAATGATCAATTCATCACTATCAATAGCTGACCGATATCCCAATTACAGTTACCTTGGTTTTTGCACTAATTGATATATGTTGTTTAATTTCAGGATCCTAAATTGTATAATTCATCCTCTCTTATTTTTTCTTTATAAAATCTATATATTTCTTTTTTATTTTCTTTTTTGATATTAAGAGCCTCTACAAATGTTTTTCCAAAAGCTAAAACATGGAAGTTTAATGCCGTAAGCTCCATTGATAGATCTGAAGCTCCAAAAGCTAAAATCTATATATTGTTTGATAAATCAAGTTGATGCCAATATAAATATGAAATTCTTACTTTTGCTTCCCCCTTAATGTTTGTTTTGTTGTTATGCCAATATACATATGAAATTCCTACTTTTTTTCAAATGGAAAAATTAAGGTCTTCCATTCAAAATATGTTACTCTGGCAAATTGGGTTTTACTACACAGCTGGTTTGCAGACAGTAGGCTTCTTTTAAGTGGCAGCAAAGACTCCACCTCAAGGTATTTTGAATTTTTGTTTTTACATATTTCTTTCAATGAAATGTTTTGTTGTTAAGCTAATATACATATGAAATGTACTCTGTCAAATTGACCTTTTATTGTGCTTGATTATCAAGATCTGGGATATTAGGACGTGCAAGTTAAAGGAAGACCTTCCAGGACACTCAGATGAAGTACTTCAGTTTACATACCTAAATGTTTTTTATTCTTATTTCTAAATAATATTTTGTCATTTTTCTAACTTTCTTTTTTTTCCTAATGTCATTTGGAAAAAGGTATTACTCTTTTCCAAAATCTACAATTTGTGTATGTTGGATGCTTGTGAAGTTTTGGAACACATTTCTCCGAAAAAAATTATTTTATGGTTGATATGAGTATCTCTTTTACTCTTAATAAATTTAATGGTTGGCAATCAAGTATTTTGTTAAGCTCATAATTATGGGTTTCAATTAGCTAATTTGCTGTCTCTAGAGATTTATTATGCAATTTGGCGATGAGTGCTGACTGATGATGCATTTCTTATGAGTTTCGATTATTCTTTCGGTGGTGCTTTGCGAAGGTGCTTTGTCTGGGTTTTGATTCTGATTAAATTTACAGTTGTAGGTTTGTTAATTATGCTAACTCAAATAAATTGCAATGATCATAAAAAAAATCTTAATTTATTGCAGTTAAACCCCAATTTTATGGTAATCATATAAAACATAATTTCGATTGAATGCGGATCAAAATCTAATGAATAACCGAAATATATAAGTTAAAACTAGAATTAACAAATCATGTAATGCATACGGAGCAATAAATGTAGTTGATTGAAAACCCCAATGGAATCATAAAAAAGCAAAACTTAATGAGACATCATTTTTATTGGTAAAATCAAATCATCTATTGGTTCGAATTCTAAGATTTGAGTCCATGTAAAAACATGGAAAAAAAATCAGAGGGCTCCATCAATAACTTTGTGAATTAAAAAATAAAAATACATACTAAACTCAAAAATCTAAAATTTATTTCATCCTTGATTTGTGAATGAATTAATTATTACTCAACAGGTAATTAACATATATTATTAGTTACAGATTATGGAGAAATAAATAAAATAATCTATAGTGAAATTATTATATGTAACTACGGAATATTCCACCTTGGGACACATGGCACTCATGTTCTAGAAGCACGGCCTTAGACCTCGTTGAAGACACGTGGCACCACTCACCTATCTGTTACGTGGCCCTCGCCCACGCCTGCTCACGGAGTTTCCCTTTAACCAGACGTGGGATCTCCACAAGCCTCTTGGGATGACCCATGTCCCACGAGGTCGTGGGTCAAGCACGATCTCCCCACACAAGTATAAATAGGCCCCCACTCAGGGGACTACGGATCAGAACTGGCAGAACTATACGCATCTTGCAGTATTACTACACCTCTCATGTTACATCTCTCACACTCTCAAATATCCAGTGCGATCCGGCCAACTCACCTCCGTCTAGGAGCATACCATTTATAGGGCTTCTAGCAGCCCTCAGAGACCGTAGCTCTCTCCCGCTAAGGCAACCTCCTAAGAGCGGCTCGCCCACCCGGAGTACCTTAGGCACGTCTTAGCCGCACAAGGCCCAATACAGGTAACGACCTCGCCTAACGGCTCCTATAGACGTTCCCCATGACGAACTACGTGGAATTTGATCCCTCCCGAAGGGTACGTAAGCAACTAGGTTCATCACCTAAGGACAAGTCCCCCAAGGTTAAGACCCCTTGTGGTCCTAATTTAAAACTACAATTGTCTGAGCCAAAAACGACAGTTACAGTGGCGCCCACCGCGGTCTTTTTCAGACCCCAATGCCTTGCACACTCTACCGCTAAATGGCATTTCTTTTTCGAGGAGTAGGAGTATACGCCTAACGCTCAGAAACTCGCGTTTGATTTTGTTTTGATCTCCAATACAGATACATGACACGACGCTGGCATGGCGAGTGCGAGTGAATCCCCAAAACCTTTGCACAGACGACTGGATGACATCCCAAGCAACCATCGCAAGCGACATAAGACACAGCTCGTCATCTTCAACGACGCTGGCGACATGCCTGAGATAAATAAGTCGCTGGTCATCACGACCAATATCTCAGGATTTGACGTCAGACGCGTAATGATAGACCCTGGGGCTGTCACCGACATACTCTTCGCAACAACTTTGAAAGAAATGGCCCACCAGGAGGATCAGCTAGCGTCGGACGATGAAACTTTTGTCGACTTCTCTGGGCAGGTCATCAAGGCACAAGGGTCCCTCACGACATGGCTTGCCCTAGGCACACAACCTGGGGTCGTCCGCGCTCGAGTAAGATTCGCTGTATTGACAGTACCATCGGCATAGAATGCAATTTTGGGTCGACCGACCCTGATCAAACTTCAAGTAGTTATATCCACGGCTCACATGGTAATGAAGTTTCATACGCCAGCCGGCATCGTGGAAATTCAAGCAGATCAGGAAACCCGCACATGCTACGCGTCCGACCGTCCCACCAACAGCGAAGCCGAGAGCCATGCTGCGAGCCCTCCAGAGATAGTGGACCTACGAGACGAGATCCCTTGAGCCAGACCGCAGCCTACGGAGGACCTCGTAAGCATCTGCATGGACCAAGCGAACGGCGGGGAAGTCTGTGTATGTGCTTTCCTCGACCTGACGGACCGAAAGAAGTTCCAAAAATTGCTCACCCAATACAGAGATGTATTCACTTGTAGCGCAGCGGACATGCCGAGGATAGACCCTGCGCTCATATGCCATTCCCTCAACATTAGGGACGGACCCGGTGTGATCCAGAAGAAGCGGCATTTTGGCGAAGAAAGGCAGCAGGAAATCAACGAAGAGGTGCAGAAGCTCCTTGACGACGGCATCATACGAGAGTCGCGATACCCCGACTGGCTGTCGAACGTTGTGATGGTGAAGAAGGCAAATGGGAAATGGCGAATGTGCGTGGACTTTACCAACCGGAACAAAGCCTGCCCAAAGGATGCTTACCTGCTCCCTATCATAGACAAGCTAGTCGATGGGACGGCCGGGCACCGGATGCTCAGCTTCCTAGACGCCTTTTCAGGATACAACCAGATCCAGATGAACCCAAAGAACCAAGAGAAAAACTGCTTGATCAAGGACAAAGGCGTCTTTTGCTACCGAGTCATGCCTTTCAGACTGAAGAACGCAGGAGCCACCTATCAGAGAATGATGGACATCATTTTTAGGGAACAAATAGGTTAGAACCTCGAGGTCTATGTCGACGACATGGTGGTCAAATCCATGGAGCTCGAAGAACACCTTGCTTATCTGGAAGAACTCTTCCTGGTCTTGCGGACGCACCAACTGAAGTTGAATCCGACCAAATGCGCTTTCGGGGTGTCGGCAGGAAAATTCCTGGGATTCAGGATCACACAACGGGGAATCGAGGCCAATCCCGAGAAATGTGCAGCCATTCTCAAAATGGAACCGCCACGAATGGTGAAAGAGGTACTGAGGTTGAACGGGAGGCTAGCGGCCCTCGACAGATTCTTATCAAGAATGGCCAACCGATGTCTTCCCTTTTACAAAATTCTAAAAACAACACCGGCGTTCCAGTGGACGGAGCAGTGCGAGATGTCCTTCCAGGATCTTAAGGCTTACTTAGCCAAACCTCCAGTGCTAGCCAAGGCGGTCAAAGGAGAAACCCTCATACTTTACCTGGCTACCACCGACCACACTGTAAGTTCGGCACTAAGAAGGAGGAAGGAGTCGAGCAGTTCCCAGTCTATTATACAAGCCACGCCTTGCAAAGAGCCCAACTTCAGTACCAACGGGTGGAGAAGCTCGTGCTTGCTCTCATCCACTCGGCCAAAAGACTTCGACCCTACTTCCAGCAACACACAATCATGGTCCGAACTGACCAACCCCTGCGGCAAATATTGCAAAAGCCATATTTGGTAGGGCGAATGACAAATTGGGCGGTCGAGCTATCAGAATTCGATAATCAATACGAGCCCCGTCATGCCATCAAAGCCCAAGCTTTGGCAGACTTCGTCGCCGAAATGACTCTTTCAGAATGCCTTCAGGGGGTCGTCCCGGCTTCAAATCACGACGAGTCCACTGAGCCTCAGCCAGAAAAATCCCCATGGCTAATCTACGTAGACGGCTCCTCAACCGGGAAATCTACGGGTGCCGGCATCATTGTGGAAAGCCCCGACGAAATCAAAGTGGAACAAGCCCTGTGCTTCGCGTTCCCAGCCTCCAACAATCAAGCTGAACATGAAGCACTCATAGCCAGACTAGCGCTAGCTTACGACCTAGGCGTCTCAAGGGTCAAGCTATTCAGCGACTCGCAACTAGTGGTCGGACAACTAAATGGAGATTTTGAGGCAAAGGACCCCACTATCATTAAATATGTGGAGCCTGCCAAACAGGAAATGAACAGGTTCGAATCTGTCTTGATCACACGGATCCCCCGGAACCAGAACACCCACGCTGATGCCCTCTCCAAATTAGCCACCATGCCGAGCCAATCGGGACTTAAGATGGTCTTGCGAACCACGCTTCGCACGCCGAGCATAAACCCAGAGGTGTTGCTGATTACAATCGACGACTCCTGGATAGCCCCCATCAGGGCATATATAACGGTGGGCACCCTGCCTACAGACAAAGAACTCGCTCGGAAAATCAGGAGGCAAGCAGCTTGATACTTTGTCTGGGGGGACGACCTATATAAAAAGGGATTTTCATCCCCACACCTTCGGTGTATCTCAGCCGAAGAAGCAAGCTACGTGCTACAAGAAATCCACGAAGGTCTTAAGCCTTGGTCGCCCGGATTCTATATGCCAACAATGAGAGCCGACTCAGAAGCCTTGGTCGCCCATTGCGACCAATGTCAGCGCCACGCTGCGTTCATACACCAGTTTCCTGACGAGCTGAAGCCTATCGAGTCTCCATGGCCCTTCTACACGTGGGGCATGGATATTCTGGGCCCCCTCCCTCAGGGTACACTCCAGCGAAAATTCCTCATCGTGGCGTCGATTACTTTACCAAGTGGATCAAAGCCGAACCCTTGGCCACCATTGGATCCCAAAATGTTCAAAACATCCTTTGGCGGAACATTGTCACTCGCTTCGGTCCCCCGCACACGCTGATCCCCTACAACGGACGACAATTCATCAACGAGAAGTTCGATGATTTCTGCAAAGAATGGAGTATAGACCACATAACTACTTTAGTCGAGTACCCAGCGACCAATGGGCAAACAGAGAGAGCCAACCGCGTCATCCTCAAAGGGATTCAAAAACGGTTGACGGATACAAAAGAAGGATGGGTGGACGAACTCCCGTCGTTGTTGTGGTCATATAGAACCACAGTACACACAGCCACAGGAGAAACCCCTTTTGCTCTAACGTACGGGCAGGAAGCAATCGTTCCAGCTGAGATCGGAGTTTTCTCAGATCGGGTGCTCAACTACTCTGACTCAAATCCGAAAATCCTACTGGTCAACCTTGACGCGGTCGAAGAGTGAAGGGAAGTGGCAGCACATAGAAACATCGCCTACAAGGAATTGCTTGCACAAAAGTACAACCGGGGCGTCCAACCATGGAAATTCGAAAAAGGTGACTTGGTCATGCGTACAGCGATAAACAATAGGCGCAACCACCAACACGGCAAGCTCGCCCACAATTGGGAAGGCCCGTACAAGGTCATTGGCATCGCCTCGCATAACGTATACAAGTTAGCACACCTAACAGGCGAACACGTCCCAAATACTTGGAATGCCAGCAACCTCAAGAAATATTTCGCTCAATAATATTTCTCTACGCCTTAGTCCAAAGGCCAAACTCGCAAGCATTTCAACACGTCTTAGTCCCAAGACGAATGCCTCTTGCCTTGTCTTAGTCCCAAGACAAATGTACTACTAACTCGTCTCAGTCCCGAGACAGTTACGCTATGTGTTTAAAAGAATATGAAATGCAATACGATTGACCAATTCTCGTGCTCAAAATTTCTTTATAATCACATGAGGGGTCTGTCGCCCCAAAATTACAAAGGGACTATTGCCCCAAAATTACAAAACCACAAGAACGACGGTCTTAAGCATCCCCTGGTAGATGCGGAGGGTCATCCGACCGTGGTGGATCCCTTTGAGGTTTCGGGGGCACCTCGTAATCCTTGATCCTCAAAGGAGAATCACCTTGAGCACGGACGTGAAACTCTCTGCCGATATTCTCCCAAGAAGGATGCTTCCTAGCCCTAACGTCCGGAGGAACTGAGATGCCCATCAAGTCTTCCAACTGGGCTATGCCGTTCTGCATCCCATAATTCGCAAAATGCTGAAAGTCCCAACGCCGGACCCGCAGGGCGCTAGCCTTGCCTTCTTGAAGCTCGCCTTCTAACTCTTCCACTCGAGCAGCCAACCGAGTATTCTCCTCCAGAAACTCCTCAATAACTCCCTGCACAAGGTTAGAAGAGGATCAGTCACCACTAACGGAGCACATTAGAATCAAAGGAAAAAGCGTCCTATCCCCGCAAGCTCCCGCTGATACGCGAAGCCCGCTAGACGACTTAGCAACAACGTGGTCTCCCTGGTCATTCGCTCTAAAGCATAATCATCCCCATAATCGAGAGGATAATGTTGAGGAGCCAGGATGACCCGCTCCACCTCAAACGGGATCAATTTCCCTCTAAAAGAGACACCCTCACCCAGAAGTCGGACGGGCATCTCTTCAGGGGGTATAGGGGTGTAAGGAGCCTTCCTACGGTTGAGACGAGTCAAGCCGGTCTCACCCACCTGATTCGGAGCTACGACACCTTTTCCCATGGGATCTCCGCCCGCCTCGGCGTCTTCATCTGCCCCCAAGGGCGAAACAACAACATCCGACCGCTCGCGCTTTCTACTCCAAGAACTCGGTGGAAGATTCAACCTCCCCTGTATTCAGCCTAGAGTCAGCCCTGCGAAAGAAAAGCCTCCAAGCCTCGGTAAGAAGACGAAGAGAGGAAAAACAAACTCACCAACATTAACTCACCCAGAGCTGCGCCCGAAACTGTGGCCCCCTTCAAAAATTTGAAGGCCGTCTCTTCGTACTCCTCGCGGTCATACCCAACCCACAGAACGGGATTGGACCACTTGAGCGGGAAGCACGGACGCTAGTCGGTCGGACGAATCCAAGGCGGGCAAAAGCCTTTCTTTGGGACCACCTTGAATAAATACGACCTCCAAGCGTGGTTGGTACCTGGTAGGTCGGTGATGGTAAAGCCTTTGGCAAGCGACTGAAAACATACCCATCCGTGTGCCTCGCGGACGTGGTAAAGAGAGAGAAACACATTTGGGAGAACCTCCAACTTGTGTGACCGACTGAGCCTGTCGAAAACACTGAGTATTGACCAAGCATTCTGGGTCAGTTGTGCAGGACAGACGTTCAGCAGATTGAGCATGGCCTCCACGAAACCAGAAAATTGAGGAAGAAAGGCAGCATTATAGGGGACGCAAAGAGGAAGAACGAAGCCGACACCGTCGCTCCAGAGAATTGTCTCTTCCTCCCCCATTAGCTTTATCTCATAGTCCTCTGGGAACGAAGGAGCAAAACGCTCCACCCACACCTTCTGGATACCGGACCCTGGTAACACTCGCGAAACCACACCTGCATCTGCCGCTGATACGTTTATCGATGAACCCATCTCTGGCTCTGCAGAGTACCAGCCCACGGACACAGTCGGAGGAGGTGTCGCCAGTGTCCCATCCTCCTCGGAAAGAACCTCCGGAGATCCGCGGAGTCCCGCGACATAATGAGAGGGTCCACCCTCTCCCTGACTCCATTCGTAGCCACCAACAGGAGGGACTATTCAAAATCCGGGTCCAAAGAAGAACATACGGAAACGACAGCGCTAGCAGAAGCCATTCGTTGGACAACGGGAAATCGAAAATCGCAAGGTCAAAAGATTGTAAGGTCGAAAGTTCGGAGAAAGGATTTGCAAAACAATGGGGAATAAAAGGAGGCCCAATAGACATTTTGCAGCCCAACCAAGAGGCTCGAAAACGAAGCAATTCTGAAACTGAAAGAAATGACCAAACGGCCCCTGACCTTTCGATTTTTCCCACTAGCCATCAAAGGGCATTTCGAGAAATGCCCCTCTGAGCAATGATGACTTTACCTCGGTAAGTCGCGTACTTTCTATATAGACGGCTCTAAAACTTGCTGGGGAAGCCAAGCGTCCAGCCATCCAAAACTGGACGCGTGTGCTCTCCAAGACGTCTCCTTCTTCTCATACAATGACAGGAGAGAGCCTAGTTCGAGAGTCGGACGAGCCCTCCCACGCATAGAGGCAGCGAAAAATTCCTAAGTATCTTACAGACTATGAAACTTAAGTCCACGGGCGTCCGACACCCGTAGACTTGGGGGACTTATGTAACTACAAAATATTCCACCTTGGGACACGTGGCACTGATGTTCTAGATGCACGGCCTCATACCTCATTGAAGACACGTGGCACCACTCACCTATCAGTTACGTGGCCCTCGCCCACGCCTGCTCACGGAGTTTCCCTCCAACCAGACGTGGGATCTCCACAAGCCTCGTGGGACGAGCCACGTCCCACAAGGTCGTGGGTCAAGCACGATCTCCCCACACAAGTATAAATAGGCCCCCACTCGAGGGACTACGGATCAGACCTGGCAGAACTATACGCATCTTGTAGTATTACTACACCTCTCCCATTACATCTCTAACACTCTCAGATATCCAGTGCGGTCCTTCTGCACTCTACGAACTCAGTCGTAGGGTCAGCCTCTGGCCAGCCTCCGGCCAACTCACCTCTGTCTAGGAGCATACCATTTACAGGGCTTCTAGTAGCCCTCAGAGACCGTAGCTCTCTCCCGCTAAGGCAACCTCCTAAGAGCGGCTCGCCCGCCTGGAGTACCTTAGGCACGTCTTAGCCGCACACGACCTAATACAGGTAACGACCTCGCCTAACGGCTCCTATAGACGTCCCCCATGACGAACTACGTGGACTTTGGTCCCTCCCGAAGGGTACGTAGGCACCTAGGTTCATCACCTAAGGACAACTCCCCCAAGGTTAAGACCCCTTGCGGTCCTAATTTAAAATTACAATTGTCTGAGCCAAAAACGACAATTACATTATATATATCAAATCATATATTCTCATTCAAAATGCTAATAAATGAAGATTAATTATTTTAAAGCCAAAATAAATATTTATACTTTAATATAACGTCAAATTGGTTATAATTATAAAATTGTCACGAGCCACGTTTAGACGACCGTGACCGGCACAGACACCGGGAATATCCCTGTGCCTGTAAGGCTTATCACCTAATTGACAGAATATCTATTATTGAGAATACATCCAAATGCAGTATAATACCATGGCTACACCGAAATGGTGGCCTATCCTAGGCAAGCAAATCCACGACCAGTGCCGCTTCAGGATATATATATAGGAAAACACACATAATATATAACCTGTGTACTGGCGACACATCTGAAGATGCTGCCTATCCTATTCACATGCAACAGATATATGTATATATATATATATTTTGAAAACAAGTTTTTCCTGCATAGTAATCTAACGGATCCTGATATTTAAGGTGTGTAAAGCTGACAGTTCTAGATTTAGTAATACAGTCTAATTGGGTACGTCTACCCTTTACTTTATGATACAATGATAAAGTAAATTAAATTACAATTACACTTTATTCACCCACATGAACAAGTTCTGGGTCTTGGAAAGTGTTGCTCAACTCTCGCTCCACCGAGACTTCTTCCACATTGTACTTAACCTGTCTCTGTGTAGTAAAAATGAGGTGTGAGTCTTAACCACGCGACTCAGTGAGAACTCTCCCATCCTCGGCGCCAGGCGGGTACCATAGCGCTAGGTTTGGGAGTCATACACAACCACATGCAAAAACAACCCGTTACTGTTATTAGCATACATTCTAGTTGATCACACAACAATCAGAGATTTCACCCAAACACTCACATGCATTTAATAACTGTAAACATGCAACAGTTTATTCCACGTCATGAATCAGCAAGTAAACATATAACATATAGTGCCGGCTTTTACTTACCGGTCTTCTCACGTTTAGCATGTTTGAATCAAACATGACGTGCGGAGACGTAATCCTGTACGTTACCATTACGCTGCACAATTGACAATTATATTAAAACACAGGCAATTTGTACATACACACAGATGTTAAACATACATCTACTTAATCTCCCTAACTCTGGGGTATCCACTAGCCACTACGTGGATTTTCTACTTCGAACCCGTGCACTCGAGCTACTGGCCACCATGTGGCAATTATACTTAACCCATTCACTCGGGTACTGGTCACCTCGTGACAATTCTGTTAATCAAACAATACTTAACCCATTCACTTGGGTACTAGTCACCTCGTGACAATTCTAATAATCAAACACAATTAACTTATATCTATCAAACAACTGATACGTAGCCACGACGTGACACGTCCTGACCCCTTGCTACGGGGAAATAGCTTGAGCCCACTCATCCATTACCCAACCAGGCCACATGGCGGGCACGGCACGACATCTCGAAGCATGGCCACTAACACAGCCTGGACCAACTCCACAGGACGATTTCTCTTTTACTAGGCTAGGCTCACGGTTCACCCATAGGTTCCTCCCATGTCTCCTTTCCTTAGTCTCACATATTAATAGGATTCTTTGTATCTTTCCCGAAGGATCAACAATTCTTCTCCTTATTAATATGTACAAGTATCCTCAATAGGATATAACTCATATGCCCGTCCAGATGCACTCTCTGAGCCTCACGCTATCGTCATAGCAATATAAATCCTTTCGGACCCTATTGCCAGGATAGGGCAATGACCATCGTTATGGTGATTATAAAAATGAGGTCTTAAGTGCCATCTGACGTTGTTCTAGTCGATGTCTCACATCGCTAGCATAACCAAATCCAAAACCCACTAATAATTCCCTTTGCATGATTTTAATTTAAGTCACCGTCGTGACGAGTTTTCAAAATAAAGTTTAGCCCTTCCATACAAGGACTCTTGCCACTGTTGTGGAAAAGATATAATAAAATACTCATCATGCCTCTGAAGTGTATGAGTTGGATTTGTAACACACCAATCATAGCAAACAGCTACACTCTACTCCTATGTCTTCCTATTCAAGTTGCTTTCCACAACATATCTTCTAGTTCTTTTAATCTTTTAGCATTCTATACCTCTAGCTAACCCATACCAGACAAGCAGAGAATATACAAACTCATGTAATCCACATATGCATACAACCCTAGGAGCAGAGATGGAAGAACCCTCACCTTGGCCAACCTTCCATGCAATCCTCTCCTGTAACTTTAGTCTCCTCGGAGTTCCTGTTGCACTCTTTTGCGTGTCGTTGTTCCTATAAGAACAACATTTATTTCATTAAGATTATTACTTAGCTTGACATGTTATTTATCTCTCCATTACTCTCACGTGTAGTCCCTGGTTGCCACAGAGTCAAGCTCTTGGTCTTATCGGACTTCTCTATCCCGACTTATGCATATCCTTCCTCGGACACTTGAGTTCCTCGCGTATAACACTCTACTTGAGTGTTTCACATACTTGGATTTGAGAACTAGACCTCTATCTAACTTGTATTCGCATCTAAGAAAGTTTATCTAGCTTGGTTGGTTGAAATCCAAATATTAGGAAGGTCTAAGCATTTTAAATCAACTTGTGTTCCTACTCGGGTTCTAAGAAATCTAGTTTCTAAACCTCAATATACCTCCAATTTGTCCCACTTAAGGTTGCCTAAAGGTTGTGATAGTTTAAGGTTGAAATTCAAGATGTTGGACTTAGTTTACTCGTAAGTTTCTATTCTTGAGGGACAAGAAGACATTTGGAATGATTTTGATCCTTAAAAACATGGTTGGTGGTGTTCTAAGAAGTTTAGGATTGAAAGTAGAAGGTTCGGACGCCCCAGATTTGCAAAAAAATGAATTTTGGGCATGCTGGGCAGAGGCCTGGCGCTATAGCACTGAGCTGCTGCCTAACAGCTCTTGGTACACCAGAGAGCTAGCGCTATAGCGCCGGTTCGCAGCACAGCAATTCATTTGCTGTGCTGTGGGCTGGTTTGGGCTCGTTCCGCCCCCTTCTGCCCCCGGCTTCAACTCCGCAGCCCACGGGATCTGTTCATCTACATATATACTACATTTAGGAAGTCCTACAACTCAAATTCAATTCCGATTCGTCGCCGAATCATTGATCGTTCGGGATTGGGAAAAATGGGTTTTATAAACCCCAAACTCTTCCAACTTTGAATCCGGCCAAATCCAACGATCTAGCCTCGAATCCTAACCCCAATGAGTGTTCAAGAACACTTTAGAAACATTATTCTACCCTCAAATCTACCCAAACTCGGATTCTCAACTCAATTCCAAAAATGAAGAAAAATGAAGAAAATGCGAACTTGGAGAGAATCGGGCGTTATACCAACCTTAACTCGAGAGATTGAGACGAGGATGATCTCCAGCTCCTCCTCCAATTTTGGCTCGCCGGATTCCGACGAGATTCCCGCCGGATTTGCTCTCCCATCCAAGCCCTCGCTCCCTCTTTCTCTCTTCTCCCTCTCTCTCCTTTCCTTCTCTTTCTTTCGTCTCTACCTCTCCTTCTTCCCCGTGACTGCATCCCTCTCTCTTTTTCCCTTTTTATTTTCTTTCTTTTCTTTTATTTAATTAAAATTAACATATAATAATAATAATAATAATAATAAAATCTGAAAATAATAAAAAATAATTAAATAATTAACTAAAATGTATTTTTAACTTAATCCCTTTCCCTATTTGATTCAGGTTTCTAATTTCTTAGGTCCCGAATTAAATCCCAAAAATCATTTTCTACTTATTTTCTTTCCCTTTTTATTTTATTTTAAACCTCAAAAAAAAATTTCGGGTATTACACTCCTCGAAAAAAAAATTCCTTTCCGGTTTTTTTTAACTTTCATAATTTTCCTATATTCTTCTTAAGGTTTTAATTCCTAGCCCCGGAATAAATCCTTCTTTAATCCTCAAAATTTTTAAATAAATCATTCTTTAATCCTCGAAATTTTCTGGGGTATTACAAAAATTTAAATCTTCATTCATTTTGCCTCTCTATTTTCATAATATTAAAAAAGTTTAAATGCACAGAACAATTTTTTAGCATAAAATCACGTTAAATTAAAATATATTAAAATTTTGGATTCATATTTGGAATCTAATTTTTATTTTTATTTTAATTTATTAATTTCTTGATTAAAAATCCAGCATTAAATCTGAGGGACCGTATTTAAATTACAAAATTGTAAGAGATAAAATAGACTTTTTTATGGTAGAAATAAAACAGATTTTAAAATTTATTAAAAATTATAATGTAGGTTTCATAATTTATCAAAAATAGAATTTAATAGTCAAATTAATGAACAATCAGAGGATAAAAGTTGAAAGTCTGAAATGTAAGATTTAGAAAAATTAGATTGAAAAGTAGCGGATTGACATGAAATCCATAATTATCTTCGTCAATTAATTAATATACATATTAAAAGTAAAAAACCTGAAATTAACTTCTTTTTTAATTTCCAATTGAATTAATAATTCATTATTAAACACGTAACTAATTTCCAAAGCAGATATTATTGCAAATTACAAACTGGGACTAAAATTGATATATATAGAAAATAATATATTCTTGCAGATTATGCTAATAAATGTAGATTACTTATTTTAGAGTCAAATAAAACATTACTACATTAATATAAGGTAAACTTGGTCAGAGTTCTAAAATTTAAATATTCATTTAGCCTATTACATAAGTATATGTCTTCGTAGTACCATCTAAATGGATACATATATGTTAGGTCTCCATTATTCATTATGAATGATATATAATGTTTGACATTACTATTATAAAAGCTAGTTAAATAAATAAGAAAGTCGTGAATTTTTTATTGTGTTTCCTCCACATTATTTGATAATAAATTAGTTAATTTTTCGTTGTTATTAAAAAACGCTTATTGTTAATGCTTTAGTTAGTATGATTTTAATGTTTATTTATTTAATAGATACAACGTATCACATGAACTTTTTAACGTATTATTCAAAATAATATATATACATATATGTAGATGCAACCCGTGCAATGTACGGGTTCAAAAGAATAAAATCACTTTAATCCGCATATAAACCACTACAAATGTCGTCTTTAGAAAAGTGTTCCAAAGTGTAAATTAGATTTAACATTTGTGACAATATCTACTTTAACGCGCTTAATTGGTTTCTGTTTGAATATATTAGTCTCTTCACTTCCTAAGTTCTTAATATATTTTACATGTAAATGTTATCTACTTATTTTTCGTATGAATGTTGCGTAGGTAATCTTAATTTAACTACCCATGGTACTCTTCTTTTAGCTTATTGGAAATCCTTGGTCTGTTTAATTACATGTATGCTTTATTATTGCGATTCTAAAAGTTATTGCAGATTTACTACAACATTAACTGTAATTTGGTATGTTTGAGCAATTTTGATCTCTTACATTGTTCACTATTGTGCATCGTTTGAATGTTAACTTTCTTAACGATATCCTATGTCTTGCACAAATAACTTGTAATACCCCGGAAAATTTCGAGGATTAAAGAATGATTTATTTAAAATTTTGAGGATTTAAGAAAGATTTATTCCGGGGCTAGGAATTAAAACCGTAAAAAGAATATAGAAAAAAGTATGAAAGTTAAAAGAAACCGGAAAGGAAAAATTTTCTTTCAAAGATTATAATATCGAGAAAATTTTTTGAGGTTTGAAATAAAATAAAAAGGGAGAGAACAGAGGTAGAAAATAAATTTTTAGATTTAATTCAGGACCTAAGAAATTGGAAACTTGAATTAAGTAGGGAAAGGGATTAAATAAAAAATACAAATTTGTTATTATTTATTATTAATTATTTTATTTTAATTATTTTTATTATAATGATTTTATTTTCATTATTATTTAGTAAGAGGGGGATATGTGGGGTTTGGAAAAAGAAAGAAACAAAGAAAGGATAATATAAAGGAAAGAAAAAAAAAGGGAAGAGGGAGCTATGGAAAGAAGAAACAAAGAAGAAAGAAAGAGAAGGAAAGGAGAGAGAGGGAGAAAAGAGAGAGAGGGAGCTAGGGCTTGGATGGGGGAGGAAATCCGGCGGGAATCTCGCCGGATCCGGCAAGCCGGAGTTGGAGGAGGAGCCGGAGATCATCCTCATCATCTTCCTCGTCTCAATCTCTCGAGTTAAGGTTGGTACAACGCCCGATTCTCTCCAAGTTCACATTTTCTTCATTTTTGGAATTGAGTGGAGAATCCGAGTTTGGGCGGATTCGAGGGTAGAATAATTTTTCTAAAGTGTTCTTGAACACTCATCAGGGTTAGGATTCAAAGCTAGATCGTTCGATTTGGCCGGATTCGATGTTGGAAGAGTTTGGGGTTTATAATACGCATTTTTCTCAATTTCCAACAATCAACGATTTGGCGATGAATCGGAGTTGAATTTGAGTTGTAGGACTTCCTAAATGTAGTATATATGTTGGAGAACAATACCCGTGAAAAGTGAAATCGAAACCGGATCGGAAGATGGCCAAAAGGTGGCTGAGACCAGCCACAGCACAGCAAAAACGCTGCTGTGCTGCGAGCTGGCGCTACAGCGCCCACTTGCTGGTTGGCCAACGGCTACCAAGGCAGAAACTTGGCACAGCAGTGCTCGGTCCCTGCCTGGCTTGCCCCAAGCCCATTTTTAGGGCGAATTGAGAGCTCCGAACACCCTCTCTTCAATCCTAAACACCCTAGAACACTCGTAAACATGTTTTTGAGGATTAAATCACGCTAAGTACCTTCTTGTTTCTCTAGGATGGAAACTTACGGATCCAATTAGGCCTAACTTCGGGAATTTCACCCTTATTCATTCATAAACTTCAGGAAACCTTAAGTGGGATAAATTGGAGGTATATTGAGGTTTAGAAACTAGATTTCTTAGATCCCAAGTAGGATAAATTGGAGGTATATTGAGGTTTAGAAACTAGATTTATTAGAACCCAAGTAGGAACACAAGTTGAATTAAAGTGCTTAGACCTTCCTAGAATTTGGGTCCCTTCCAACCAAGCTAGATAAGCTTCGTTAGACGCAAATAAAACTTAGATATAGGTCTAATACTCAAATCCAAGTATGTGAAGCACTCAAGAAGATTGTTATATTCGATTAAGTCAAGTGTCAGAGGAAGGATACGCATAAGTCGGGATAGAGAAGTCCGATAAGACCAAGAGCTTGACTCTGTGGCAACCATGGACTACATGTGAGAGTAATGGAAAGATAAATAACGAGTTAAGTTAAGTAATAACTTTAAAGAAGTAAATGTTGTTCTTATAGGAACAACGGTACGCAATAGAGTGCAACAGGAACTCCGAGGAGCCTAAAGTTACACGAGAGGATTGCATGGAAGGTTGGCCAAGGTGAGGGTTCTTCCATCTCTGCTCCTAGGGTTGTATGCTTGTGCGGATTACATGAGTATGTACATTTTCTGCTTGTCTGATATGTGTTAGCTAGAGGTATATAATACTAAAAGAATAAAAGATCTAGAAAATAGGTTGTGGAAAGTAGCTTAGATAGGAAGACATAGGAGTAGAGAGTAACTGTTTGCTATGATTGGTGTGTTACAAATCCAACTAATACAGTCCGGAGGCATGATGAGTATTTTATTAAATCCTTTCCACGACGATGGTAAAAGTCCTTGTACGGAAGGACTAAACTTTTATTTTGAAAACTCGTCACGACGGTGACTTATTATAATCATGCAAAGGGAGTTATTGGTGGGTTTCAGATTTGGTTATGCTAGCGATGTGAGATATCGACTAGAACAACGTCAGATGGCACTTGAAACCTCATTTATATAATCACCATGATAGTGGTCATTGCCCTATCCTGGCAATAGGGTCAGAAAGGTTTTATATTGCTATGACGATAGCTTGAGGCTCAGAGAGTACATCTGTACGGGTATATGAGTTATATCCTGTTGAGGATACTTGTACATATTGATAAGGAGAGGAATTGTTGATCCTTCCGGAAAGATACAAAGAATCTTATTAATATGTGAGACCAAGATAAGGAGACACGGGAGGAACCTACGGGTGCACCGTGAGCCTGATCTTGCATAAGAGAAATCATCCTGTTGAGGTAGTCCAGGGTGTATCAGTGGCCAGGCTTTGAGACGTCTTGCCGTGCCACCCATTATGGCCTGGTTGGGTAATGGACGAGTGGGCTCAAGCTATTACCCCGCAGCAAGGGGTCAGGATGTGCCACGTGGTGGCTACGCATCAATTGCTTGATAGATAGAAGTTGATTGTGTTTGGTTAACAGAAGTGTCACGAGGTGACTAGTACCCAAGTGAATGGGTTAAGTATGTTTTGCCACTTGGTGGCCAGCAACCCGAACGGGTTCGAAGTGGGAAAGTCACGCAGTGGCTAGTAGATACCTAGTGTATGGGAGATTAAGTGGATGTATGTTTAGCATCTGTGTGTATGTACAAATTATCTGTGTTTTCATATAATTGCTGATTGTGCAACGTAGTGGTAACGTACAGGATTACGTCACCACACGTCTTGTTTGATTCAGACATGCTGAAACGTGAGAAGACCGGTAGGTAAAAGCCGACACTATATGTTACATGTTTACTTGCTGATAGATGACGTGGAATAAACTGCTGCATGTTTACAGTTATTTAATGCATGTGAGTGTTTGGGTGAAATTTTTGTTGTGTGATCACCAAGAATGTATGCTAACAACAGTAACTAGTTGTCTTTGCATGTGGTTGTGTATGACTCCCAAGCCCAGTGCTATGGTACCCACCTTGCACAGGGGATGGGAGAGTCCTCACTCAGTCGTGTGGTTAAGACTCACACCTCATTTTTACTACACAGAGACAAGTTAAGTACAGGTGGAAGAAGTCTCGGTGGAATGAGGGTTGAGCAACACTTTCCAAGGCCCACAACTTGTTCATATGGGTGAATAAAGTGTAATTGTAATTTAAGTTACTTTATTATTGTATCATAAAGTAAAGGGTAGACGTACCCAATTAGATTGTATTACTAAATCTAGAACTGTCAGCTTCACACACCTTAAACATCAGGATTTATTTTACTGCGATATAGAGAAAATTTGTTTTCTAAATATATATATATATACATATATCTATTGAATGTGAACAGGATAGGCAACATCTTCGGATGTGTAGCCCGTACACAGGTCATATATATTATGTGTGTTTTCCTATATCAATATCCTGAAGCGGCACTGGCCGTGGATTTGCTTGCCTAGGATAGGCCACTATTTCGGTGTAGCCATGGTATTATACTGCATGTGGATGTATTTTTCAATAATAGATATTTTCGTCAATTAGGTGATAAGGCTTACAGGCACAGGGATATTCCCTGTGTCTGTGTCGGTCACGGTCCGCTAAATGGGGGTCGTGACATAACTTTTCTTAAAAAGGATTTCAATGCAGTCAAGGGATGTATATCACAATGAATGCAACCTTATACAATATAAATAAGAATTTCAGAAGAACGTATCATCTTACTTTGTAAACGCAATGCTCATTGCAATATTTTTGTACCTGTAGCATAGCATGGGTTTAGGGTTTTGGGTTTTGGGTTTTCGTGTTTAGGGTTTTTGGTATATGGTTTACGGTTTAGGGTTTAGTGTTTAGTGTTTGGGAATGAGCATTTAGGGTTTAGAGTTTGGGGTTTTGGATTTAAGGTTTAGGGTTTAGGGCTTTGGGTTTAGGGTTTGGGGTTTGGGGTTTAGGGTATAGGGTGTAGGGTTTTCGATTTAGGGTTTATAGTTTACAATTTCGGGTTTAGAGTTTAGGTTTTAGGCTTTGCGATTTAAGGTTTAAGGTTTACGGTTTACGTTTTATGTATTGGGGTTTAGGGTTTAGGGTATGCGATTGGGGTAAGGGCTTAGGGTTTGGAGTTCACGGTTTAAGGTTTAGGGGTTTAGGGCTTAAGCTTTGGAATTTTTGGTTTAGGGTTTTGGGTTTATGGATTCGGTTTAGGGTTTAGGGTTTAGTGTTTAGGGTTTGGGATTTAGGGCTATGGGTTTGGGGTTTAGGGTTCCGTGTTTAGGATTTATGGTTTACTGTTTAGGATTTAGGGTATAGGGATTGGGGTTTAGGGTTTAGGGTTTAGGTTTTGGGGTTTAGGGTTTAAGGTTTGGAGATTAGGGTTTATTGTTTAGGGTTTAGTGTTTAGGGTTTGAGATTTAGGGATTAGGGTTTTGGGTTTAGGATTTAAGGTTTAGAATTTAGGGTTTAGGGTTTCAGGTTTAAGGGTTTCGACTTAGGGTTTAGGGTTTGGGTTTTAGGGTTTGGGGGTTGCAATTCAAGGTTTAGGGTTTAGTATTTGATAATTAAGGTTTAGGGTTTGGGGTTTGGAGTTTACGATTTTGGCTTTGGGATTTAGGGTTTAGGGTTTATGGATTAAGGTTTAGGGTCTAATCTTTAGGGTTTAGTGTTTAGGGTTTGGGATTTAGGGTTTAGGGTTTGGGGTTTAGGATTTAGGATTTAGTGTTATAGGTTTAGGGTTTGGTGTTCAGGGCTTAGGGTTTAGGGTTTAGGGTTTTACGTTTAGGGTTAAGGTTTAGGGTTTAGGGTTTAGAGTCTGGGGTTTAGGAATTAGGATTTAGGTTTTAGAATTTAAGGTTTAGGGTTTGGGGTTTAGGGTATAGTGTTTAAAGTTTAGGCTTAGGTTTTGGGTTTAGGGTTGAGGATTTAGGTTTTGGGTTTAGGGTTTAAGGTTTAGGGCTTAGGGTTTAGGGTTAAGGATTTTGGGTTTATGGTTTTGTGTTTAGAGTTTTGGGTTTCTGATTTACAATTTAGGGTTTTGAGTTTGGGGTTTAAGGTTTAGTGTTTAGGATTTAGGGTTTACTGTTTGAGTTTATGGTTCAAAGTTTAGGGTTTATTGTTAAGTGTTTAGGGGTTAGGATTTAAGGTTTAGGGTTTAGGATTTATGATTTAGGGTTTAGGGTTTAGGGTTCATGGTTTTGGATTTGGGATTTAGGGTTTAGTGTTTTGGGTTTATGGTTTCGGGTTTAGGATTTAGGGTTTGGCATTTAGCTTTTAGGGTTTAGGGTTTGGGGTGTAGGATTTTGGATTTAGGGTTTTAGGTTTAGGGTTTAGGGTTTATTGTTCCAGTATTAGGGTTTGGGATTTAGACTTTAGGGTTTAGGATTTCGGGTTTAGGGTTTAAGGTTTGGGGTTTAGGGTTTAGGGTATAGGGTATTGCGATTAGGGTTTAGGGTTTAGGATTTGGGGTATAAGGTTTATAGTTTATAGTTTCGGGTTTAGGGTTTAGGGTTTTCGGGTTTGGGCTTTACGATCTAGGGTTTAGGGATTGATGTTCAGGGTTTAGGGTTTAAGGTTTAGGGTTTAGGATTTAGGGTTTGGTGTTTAGGGTTTAGGGTTTTAGATTTAGGGTTAAGGGTTTGGTGTTTTGAGTTTAGGGTTTAGGGTTCAGGGTTTGTGGTTTTCGATTTATGGTTTAGGGTTTAGGGTTTTTGGGTTTAGGATTTGAGGTTTAGAGTTTGGGATTTAGGGTTTAGGGTTTAAGGTTTAAGGTTTAGGGGTTGGGGTTTGGAGTTTGGTGTTTAGGGTGTTGGGTTTTGGGCTTGAGGTTTAGGGTTTATGGTTTAGGGTTTTGGGATTATGGTTTATGCTTTACAGTTTATAGTTTTGGGTTTAGGGTTTTAGGTTTTGGGATTTGGGGTTTAGGGTCTAGGGTTTAGAAGTGCTAAAAGTTAAGTTCTTTCCCAAGGATATTTACTCTCATTTAGTTATTCGTACTTAAGAAACTAGAAGTTACGTGCTTGTCACTCGCGCACTCTATAGAATTATTTCTAGCATACATATATGTACTCTAATTAGATAAGGTGAGTTCCGGGCCTCCATGCATAACCTAGCAGATATATACTAAGTCTATAGTATATAGATATACAAATCCAGCAAGTAGTGGCACGCAGGCCCAAGTAGTCAGTCTGACACATAGGCCATAATCCAAAAAGTGTGACTCATAAGTCACAGCCAAAAAGTCAGTTCACTACCTGCTAGCTACCCATCAATCATCCTTTCTAAGTCCCTGGATAATCAGGTTCTCCATGGGAAAGAAGAAGATGATGTACACTGCCTTCAGTACCTAGAAGTTACCCAGAAGTGGCACTTCCTTCACAATTATCAATGACACACAAGAAATAAGTGCAGTTCTTAACTTTCCATTCTCAATCACAAGATATTTCCATGGATAAGTTCATGATATGAAACCCAAATGGAAATGCCTAATTTAACATAATCATACCATCCTTCCTTCATATTGGGTAGTCATGCCAAAAGCACAGTTTTTACAAAACAGGATGTTCATCATACCATCATACCTCTTTGGTCAGTTATGCCAAAGACCAAATCCCTCTTGGACCTGTACAACTTATCTAAACCATTACCTTACCATCACAAAGCAATCTAATGAAACAAGACAAAATCGACTTACCAATTCAAGTAAAGTTGGCCAATAAGGCACAAACAATTACCTAACATTCTTGGGTATCCCCCGGTGTGCGCACAAGTTAGAACCTTAGGATCACCATTCCCGGACCGAATTATTTCCTCACTAGTTGCTAGACAGCTACATCCCGGACGGATTCCTAACCAGCCTAGTGTGTCCTTTTCATACAGATCATATAAAATATACATTTCCCAGGTAATGTTTATTCTATTGCAAAACAATCACTTTCAATGCATGCCAAAATCATTTACCTTCCTCAGGCATATCAGTTTTCACAAATGCATGCTAAATCTCATTTCCAGAATTGGATGCCACTCACTTAAATAAGTTGCATCATTCAAGTCAACTTTGGCACTTAGTCAACAAAAAGTCAATCACAAGTCAAATATTACTTGCACAACAAGCAGCTTCTACAATTTCTTATAGTTCAATTAACAATTTCAACTTACTTGTCAAGTCAAAAGAAGTCAAAAAGTCAATCACAAGTCAAAAGAACATATATAGTTCTATTAACAATTTCAACTTACTTGTCAAGTAAAAAATTCACATCTTGGCTCCCAATTGCCTCAATTTTCTGAAATTAGTCCCCTTTTTCAAATCATTGCAATTATAGAGCATCTTCAACAGTTCAATCCATTCCAAATACATACATTGGACATTCATCATTCACTTAACACATTAAAAGGGGTTTCAAAAGAAGTTTACCAGAAATTGAGTCAAAATAAGGATTTTGGAAAAATTTCCACTATTTCTTTCAAAAAGGTCCCTATTTAGACTCAACTTCTTTTCTGACCTTTCACTGTTTCAGATAAAGTCACAGCAAGCTTCATAAGGTAAAATACGACTTAATTAACCAATTTCCACAGTCATGACAGATCAGAAATAAGACTTTTTGAACACAGAGTTCTTTCTTTGAAATTTCTAATAAATAAATCCCTAAAATGTCAAAACTCGGTTAGAACCCATTCTGGACCCTTATAATCTTTCGAAATGTACCCAAATAGTATATGGAGTAGAAAGAAACAACTAGTTACCTATTCTCAACTCAGAATGCCCAATTGTTTACCAAGAACAGTAAAATAGTAAATTTTGCACAAAAGTAGTCCCTATTACTGCCCATTTTCTTTTCCTACTTCTGTTGAACCTAAACGAGTTTACCCTAATCACTGTGAGGTAATTTATGACTTGTTCCACAAGGTTTAACAGCCCTATCAGTACAAAACTAGATCTTATGGAGCAGAATGCCAATTTCTTGTGTTTTTCAAGAAATGGAATCCTAAGTGTACTAAGGTCTGTTTAAGTCATGTCTGAGCTTGCTCATATTCTAAAATCATACCTTTGGGAGTGTGGAATGCTAGGTGGCTACCTTATTAAACTTAAACCAGAGTACCCAACTTTTATAAATGCAGTTCCTAAGTTTAATGCACTTGGGTTCCTAGCTTCGCTCTTTTTAATTGGTCAATCTGTTCTGAATCTTCTGTCTCTCTATATAACCTAAGAAGGTTAATTCCGATTCACTAAAACCCAAGAAATGTCCTTATTCCCTCAACAAGTTAGAATTGAAATCTAAGGATCCTAAAATTGGAGGTTTACCTATCATTAACAAGCCTAGGATCTCAAATACTCAATGCATTCAAACACTTAGTTTTTCCTGTGTTTAGTATACCACTAAGGTCTCAGCCCAGCTTACTGCCTTCTACTTACCGCAGTTTCTCAGGATTGAAGAACTCCTCTAAAGTTCAGATTCACTCAACTCTCCTAGCCTAATTTCATCATTTTTTTGCACTCTTCCCTTCCTTTGTAGTTTAAATTCATAGGGCACTATGAGTTTTCTTATAAACTATTCACTTTTATGACCTAATTACAGTATATTAATCAGCAACTAAGCAATTTATCAGTCTGGCAGCAAGGTATTCAAAACAGAAAAAATTAAAGGTTCCATTCTACCCATTCGAAGCCTTTGACCCTTTTGAACATATTTCAACCTACAATTTCCAATGACTTAACTTGTCCAGATGTTCAGCAATTAGTTTCATAACAGTATAACCCACAATGGTACAAAGCACAACAATTCACAGCAAGAACACTTAGCTCAAACACATCAAATAGCTCTTCCAATTCATTTTCTAAACTACAAGTTAATAACATTGCTTCAGTGATCAAACCCATTTATTGTCCTCATCTACCTATCCAATTTAGTTCATTTGTCAGCCAGCTAGTTACCATACAAATGCTCGAACTACAGCTTACCAGAATTTACAGATTTAAAACTCACATATTTTTTGCTTAGAAACAGAGTTCACAGCATTTTCAGTGCCTTTAAGGGTCGCGAACAACTGTACGGTAGTTATCAATGGTACATGCATTTGTGGGTTCTTAAAGAGGGTTTAATTAGCTTTCTTTTGACACCTTATTTGTGAAATTTGGTTCAAAATCAAGAAAGTTATGTTCAGTTGAAGTGTTGCTGGCAAAACAGAGTTTAGAAATGAAAATTAAACAAAACTTGGACACAAAGCCTTATACCATCAACTCTAGATGGATGCTTTTGGAACAAATGGGTAGAAGGAAGGGTAACCTTATGTTACCTTGCTATTTCAGAGGAAGAAGACAGATTGGAACTTCTGCAAGCCTCGGGTAAGCCAAGAACATGAGCAAGAAATCCTTCTGTGAATGTGCTTTGGCGATTTTAGCGTCCTCTTCCAATTTTAGCTGCTAGAACTCGAGCTCCAGCTTCAATCTTTTCCTATACCTCTCTCTGAAACCTACTCTCACTCTCTCTTCAATTTTTAGGGTTGGGTGGTAGCCGGTGCCTCACTCTCTCTCGGCTCCTCTAGTCTAAATGGACTTGGGTGCATGTGTAATGAAATGATGGTGATTGCATGTGTTGGTGAGGTGTCCAGCCCTCAACCTACACTAACTCTTCTTAAGACACCTATTAGGATGAGTAATTAGGTTATTAGGACATGTTCGGATGGTCAATTGGCTTTATTGTCTCGGTTAGGATGAGTGGGATGGATCCTGGGGGTTTCATAATTGGGTTGTGGCATGTCTAAACTAGGTGTCTTAGCTCTAACTCTGGCTATTTCTCGTGTTGACAACTACCTTGGTGTGCTGACAGTGATTAAGACTACATTTGGGTAATCAATTTGGGCATTTAAGAGGCTTTAGAGTTTAGGGTGTAGAGTTTAGCATTTAGGGATTACGATTTAGGGTCTAAGGTTTTGGGTTTAGGGTCCAGGGTTTAGGGTCTACAGTTTAGGGCTTAGGGTTTAGGGTCTACGGTTTAGGGATTTAGGGTTTAAGGTTTAAGGATTAAGGTTTAGGGTTTAGGGTTTTAGGGTTTAAGGTTTAAAGATTAGGGTTTAGGGTCTAGGGATTAGGTTTAAGGTCTGGGGTTTCGGGTTTCGGGTTTCGTGTTTATGGTTTAAGGTCTAGGGACTAGGGTATAGGGTTTAAGATTAAGGGTTAGGGTTTAGGATTTATGGTCTAAGGTATAGGGTCTAGGGTTTAGGTTTTAGGATTTAGGGTCTAGTGTTTAGGGATGAGGGTTTAAGATTTAAGATTTAAGGTTTAGTGTTTAGATTTTAGAGTTTAAGGTTTAGGTTTATGGTTTTGGTTTTTTGGGTTTAGGGTTTGGGGTTTAGGGTTTTAGGGTTTAGGGTTTAAGGTTTAGAATTTAGGGTTTTAGGTTTAGGGTTTAGGGTTTATGGTTTATGGTTTAAGGTTTAGAGTTTAGGGCTTTGGGTTTAGGGTTTAGGGCTTCTGGGTTTAGGGTCTAGGGTCTAAGGTTTATGGTTTAGGGTTTTGGGTTTAAGGTTTAGTGTTGAGGGCTTTGGGTTTAGGGCTTAGGGTTTTGGGTTTAGGGTTTAGGGTTTAGAGTTTTGGGTTTAGGGGTTTAGGGTTTTGTGTTTAGGGTTTAGGGTTTACACTATATGATCTAGGGTCTACAGTCTAGGGTTAACGGTCTAGGGTTTAGGGTTTTAGGGTTTAAGGTTAAGGTTAGGATTTACGGTTTAAGGTTTAAGGTTTTGGGGTTTAAGGTTTATGGATTACGGTTTAGGGTCTAAGGTTAAGGGTTTAAGGTCTAGGGCTCAGGCTTTAGGGCTTGGGGTTGAGGGTTTAGGGTTTAGTGTTTCGGGTCTAAGAGTTTGGATTTAGGATTTACGGTCTAGAGTTTAGGGTGTAAAGTCTAAAGTTTAGGCTGTAGGGCCTAGGGTTTAGGGTTTTGCTATATGGGATTGGCGATTGTGGGTTTTGGGTCTAGATTTAAGGTTTTGGGTGTAAGGTGTAGAGTTTAGGGTTTAGAATTTCGAGCTTAGGGCTTAGGGCTTAGGGTTTAGGGTTTAGGGTTTAGGGCTTAGGGCTTAGGGTTTAGGGTTTAGGGTATAGGGTCTTGGGATTATAGTTTAGGGTTTATGGTTTACGATCTAGGGTTTAGGATTTAAGGTTTAGAGTTTAGGGTTTAGTGTCTTGTGTATAGGGTTTAGGGTTTATGATTGAGGGTTTAGGTTTTAGGGTTTAGGATTTATGATTGAGGGTTTAGGTATTAAGGTCTAGGGTTTAGTGTTTTGGGTTTCGAGTTTAGGGTTTAGGGTTTAGGGTCTAGGGTGTAGGTTCCAGTGTTTTGGGTATAAGGTCTAGGATTTAGGGTTTTACGGTTTATGGTATAGGTTCTAGGGTTTATGGTTTATGATTTAGGCTTTAGGGTTTAGGGTCTAGGTTTTTGTGTTTAGGGTTTTGGGTTTAGAGTTTTAAGGTTTTCGATCTAACATTTAGGGTTTAGTGTTTCGGGAATGGGGTTTAGGATTTACGGCACTAGGTTTTGGGTCTAAGGTTTGGGAGTATGGCTTAGGATTGAGGGTTTACGATTTACGGTCTAGTGTGTAGAGTTTAGGGTATAGGGTTTAGGGTTTAGGGTTCAGGGTTTAGGGTTTAGGGTTAATGGTTTACGATTTACGATTTTGGGTTTAAGGTTTAAGGTTTTGGATTTAGGGTTCAAGGTTAGTTGTTCAGGGTTTATGGTCTAGGGTTTAAGGTTTAGAGGTTAGGGTTTAGGGTTTTGGTTTTAGGATTTTGGGTTTTTGGGTTTATGGTTTAAGGGTTATCATTTAGGGTCTAGGCTTTCGGACTTAGGGTTTACGGTATAAGGTTTTGGATTTAGGGTCTCGTGTTTATTGTTTAGGGGTTAGGGTCTAGGGATAGGGTTTAGGGTTTCGGGCTTAGGGCTTAGGGTTTCGGGTTTAGGGCTTAGTGTTTAGGGTTTAGGGTGTCAGGTCTAGGGTTTTGGGTTTAGGATTTATGGTCTAGGGATTAGGGTCTAGGATTTAGGGTTTAGGGTTTAGTATGTAGGGTCTAGTGTTTAGGGTCTAGGGTTTAGGGTTTAGGATTTAGGGTCTAGTGTTTAGGGTTTTGGGTTTTGGGTTTTGGCTCTAGGGTTTAGGATGTAGGGTTTTAAGGTTTAGGGTTTACGGTTTAGGGTTTAGGCTCTAGGGTTTAGAATTTAAGGTTTAGGCTTTAGGATTTAGGGTTTTAAGTTTAGGGTTTAAGGTCTAGGGTATAAGGTCTAGGGTTTAGGGTTTAGGGTTTAGGGTTTAGGATTCAGGGTCTTGGGTTTAGGTTTTAGGGTATAGTGTATAGTGTTTAGGGTCTAGAGTTTAGGGTATGGGGTCTAAGATTTAGGATATAGGTTTTACGGTTTATGGTATAGGGATTAGGGTTTAGGCTATAGGGTTTAGGGTATAGGGTTTAAGGTTTACGATTCAGGGTTCAACATGAAGGTTTAGGGTTTAGAGACTTGGGTTTAGGTTTTAGGGTCAAGGGTTTAGGAGTAGGTTTACGGCTTAGGGTTTAGGGTTTAGGGTTTAGGGTTTAGGGTTTAGGGTTTTGGGGTTTAGGGTCTAGGGTTTAACGTATAGGGTTTAGGGTTTAGCCTTTAAGGTTTAGGTTTTAAGGTTTAGGGTTTTGGGTTTTGGGTTTTGGGTTTAGGGCTTCGGGTTTTGGGTTTACGGTTTAGTGTCTAGGGTTTAGGGTCTATAATTTCGGGTCTAGGGTTTAGGGTTTAGGGTTTAGAGTTTAGGGTTTAGGGTTTTGAGTTTAGGATTTTGGGATTACGAGTTAGAGTTTCCTGGTTTAGGGTCTAGGGTTTTGGGTTTAGGTTCTAGGGTTTAGGGTTTTGGGTTTAGGGTTTAGGGTTTAGAGTTTAGTGTTCACAGTTTAAGGTATTGGTTATAGGGTTTAGGGATTAGGGTTTAAGGTTTCTGGGTTTTGGGTCTAGGGTTCAGGGTTTAGGGTCTAAAGTTTAGGGTTTACGATTTTGGGTTTAGGGTTTAGCATTTAGTGTTTATGGTCTAGGGTTTAGGGATTAGGGTCAATGGTTTAGGGTTTAGGGTTTAGGATTTATCGTCTAGGGTTTAGGGTCTATGGTTTAGGGTTTAGGGTCTCAGGTTTAGTGTTTAAGGTCTAGGGTTTCGAATCTAGGGTTTAGGTTCTAGGGTTTAGGGTTTAGGGTTTAGGATTTAGGGTCTAGTGTTTAGGCTTTCGGGTTTAGGGTTTAAGGTTAAGGATTTAGGCTCTAGGGTTAAGGGTCTAGGGTTTAGGATTTTGGGTTTTAGGTTTAGGGTTTAGGGTTTCGGGTTTAAGGTTTAGGGTTTAGGGTTTAGGGTCTAGGGTTTCGGGTTTAGGGTGTAGGGTTCATGGTTTAGGGCTTAGGGTTTAGGGTTTAGGGTTTAGAGTTTAGGGTTTTGGGTTTTGGGTTTCGAGTCTAGAGTTTAGGGTTTTGGGATTTAGGGTTTTGAGTCTAGGGCTTAGGGTTTAGGCTCTCGGCTCTAGGGTCTAGGGTTAAGGGTCTAGGGTTTAGGATCTGGGGTCTAAGGTTTAGGGTTTTGATGGTTTAAAGTTAGGGTTTGGATTTAGGGTTTAGGATTTAGGGTTTTAGGGTTTAAGGATTAGGGATTAGGGTTTAGTGTCTAAGGTTTAGGGCTTAGGGTTTAGGGATCTAGGGTTTAGTGTCTAGGGTTTAGGGCTTATGGTTGAGGGTTTAGGGTGTCAGGTTTATGCTCTAGGGTCTAGGGTTTAGGGTTTTATGGTTTAAGGTTAGGGTTAGAATGTAGGGTTTAGGTTTTAGGGGTTTAGCGTTTAAGGTTTAGGGATTAGGGTTTAGGGTTTGGGGTCTAGGGTTTAGCATTTAGGGTTTATGTTTTAGGGTCTAGGGTTTGGGGTTTGGGGTTCAGTGTCTAAGGAGTAGGGTTTAGGGTCTAGGGTTTAGGGTTTGAGGTGTCGGGTCTAGGGTTTAGGGTTTAGGGTTTAGGATCTATGGTCTAGGGTTGAGGGTTTGGCGTTTAGCGTTTAAGGTTTGGAACTTATGGTTTATGGTTTATGGTTTATGGTTTAGGGTGTGGGGTTTAGGTTTTGGGATTGGGGTAAGAGCTTAAGTTTTGGAGTTTAAGTTTACGGTTTTTGGTTTATGTTTTAAAGTTGTGGGTTTAGGGTTTAATGTTTGGGATTAAGGATTTAGGCTTTAGGGTTTAGGGTTCATGGTTTAGGGTTTGGGGTTTAGGGCTTAAGGTTTGGGGTTTAGGGTTTAGGCTTTTACTTTTAGGGTTAGGGGTTTAGGGTTTATGTCTTACAATTTCGAGTTTGGGGTTTACAGTTATCAATTTCAGGTTTTTGATTTAGAATTTAGTGTTTAAGGTTTAGGGTTTAGGGTTTAGTGTTTAGGCTTTGATATTTAGAGTTTAGGCTTTAGGATTTAGGGTTTCAGTTTTAAGATTTAGAGTTTAGGGTTTAGAGATTGGGGATTAGGGTATATGGTTTTGGGTTGACATTTATGGTATGGGGTTTCCGATTTAGGGTTTATTGATTGTGGTTTGGGGTTTAGGGTTTACAATTACAGTTACGAGTTTACGCTTAAGGGTTTGGTGTTTTCGGTTTGGGTTTGGGTTTCACGGATTAGGGTTTAGGGTTTAGTGTTTAGGGTTTTGGATTTAGCGTTTAGTGTTTGGTGTTTTGGCTTTAGGGTTTAGCGTTTAGGCTCTAGGGTTTGGTGTTTAAGGTCTAGGGTTTAGGCTCTAGCGTCTAGGGTTTAGGGTATTATGGTTTAAGGTTAGTGTTAGGATTTAGTGTTTTGGGTTTAGGGTTTGAGGCTTAGGGTTTAGGGTATATGGTTTTGGGATTAAGGTTTGGGGTTGAAGGTTTATGGTTTGGGGTTTGGGGATTAGGGTTTAGGGTTTAGGGTTTACAGTTTACAATTTAGGGTTTAGGGTTTGGGGTTTAGGTTTAGGGTTTGGTGTTTAGTTCTTATGGTTTAGATTTTAGGGGTTGGTGTTTTGCATTTAGGGTTTAGTGTTTAGTGTTTGGGGTTTAGGATTTAGGGTTTTGCATTTTGGGTTTAGTGTTTAATGTTTAGGGTTTAGGTTTTAGGGTTTAGGGTTTCGGGTTTGTTATTTAGGGATTGGGGTTTGGGGTTTAAGGTTTAAGGTTTTGTATTTAGGGTTTAGGGTTTTGAATTTATGGTTTAAGGTTTAGGGTTGCGGTTAAGTGTTTGTGATTTGGGATTTAGGGTTTTGGGTTTTGGGTTTAGGGTTTGGGGTTTGGGTTTTAGGGTTAAGGGTTTACTGTTTCGGGTTTAGGGTTTATGGTTTCAGCGTCGTGCTTTGAGGTTTAGGGTTTGGGATTATGGTAAGGGCTAAGGGTTTGGAAATCAGTGTTTAGGGTTTTTGGTTTAGGGTTTAGTGTTCAGGTTTTGGGATTTAGGTTTATGTTTTGGTGTTTCGAGTTTAGGTTTTGGTGTTTCGGTTTTAGGGTTTAAGGTTTGGGGTTTGGAGTTTAGGGTTTTCATTTAGGGTTTGGGGTTCATAATGTAGGGTTTAAAGTTTATGATTTAGGGTTTGAGGATTACAATGTACAGTTACAGATTTTTGAATTAGATTTTAGCATTTAAAGGTTTAGGGTTTTGGGTTTCAGCTTTTGGGTTTAGTGTTTGGGGTTTAGGATTTAGGGTTTAGGGTTTGGTGTTTAGTGTTTATGATTTAGGTTTCACGGTTTAGGATTTAGAGTTTAGGGTTTAGTATTTAGGTTTTAGGCTTTAGGCTTTGGGCTTTAGTGTTTAGGGTTTGGGGTTTTGAATTAAGAGTTTAGGGTTTTGGGTTTAGCAATTAGGTTTAGGGTATATGTTTAGGGTTTAGGCTTTACGATTTATGGTTTACCGAATAGTGTTTGGGGTTTAGGGTTTACAATTTACAGTTTTGTATTTAGGGTTTAAGGTTTAAGGTTTAGGGTTTAGGGGTTGGGGTTTGCAATTTAGGTTTTAGGGTTTTGGGTTTTGGGATTTGGGGTTTAGTGTCTAGGGCTTGGGGATTGGAGTTCTGGGTTTAGAGTTTAGGGTTTTTGATCTTGGGTTTACGGTTTACGGTTTGATTTTTTCGGCTTAGGGTTTAGGTTTTGCCATTAGGGATTAGGGTTTGGTGTTTAAGGTTCAGGGTTTAGGGTTTAGGTTTGGGGTTTAGGATTTAGGATTTTAGGTTTAGGCTTTAAAGTTTAGGGGTTTCGGTTTAGAGTTTGGGGTTTAGAGTCATGGGTTTCTTGTTTAGGGATTACGGTTTAGGGTTTTGAGTTTTGGGTTCATGGTTTAGTGTTTAGGGTTTAGGGTTTGTGATTTAGGGTTTAGGGTTTAGGGTTTAGGGTTTAGGGTTTAGGGTTTTGGGTTAAAGGTTTATGTTTTGGGATTTAGGGTTTAGGGTTTTGAGTTTATGGTTTAAGGTTTAGAGTTTAGGGTTTAGTGTTTAAGGTTTAGGATTTAGGGTTTTCTTTTTTTCGGTTAGGGATTAGGATTTAGGATTTAGGGTTTAGGGTTTCGGGTTTTGGTTTTAGGGTTTAGGGTTTGTGTTTTAGGATTTAAGGTTTGGGGTTTATGGGTAGGGTTTTGGGTGTAGTGTTTAGGTTTTGGGTTTAGGGTTTAGAATTTAGGGTTTAGGGTTTAGGGTTTACTATTTAGGGTTTAGGGTTTTGGATTTAGGGTTTAGGGTTTAGAGTTTGGGGTTTATGATTTAGGGTTTAGGGTTTATTGTATAGGGTTTGGGGTTTATGGCATAGGGTTTGGGGTTTATGGTATAGGGTTTGGGGTTTAAGGTTTATAGTTTACGGTTTACAATTTTTGGTTTAGGGTTCAAGGTTTGCGAATGGTGTAAGGGCTTAGTCTTTTGAGTTTTCGATTTAGGGTTTGGTGTTTATGGTTTAGTGGTTTGGATTTAGAGTCTAGGGTTTTGTGTTTATGGTTTAAGGTGCCATGCCTATACTAGAATTGTGACTATTGTTATAGGCAAATTCTACCAATGGGAAGTAACCATCCCATGTGCCTTCTTGCTCAAGTGCATAAGATCAGAGCATATCCTCGAGAGTTTGAATATTTCTCTACGACTGGCTATCAGTCTGAGGATGATATCTTGTGCTAACCATTAGTTGTGCTTCTATGGCCTTCTATATGGCTTGCCAGAATCATGAAGTGAATCTGGGATCCCTATCGGACACTATGCTAGTAAGCAGTCCATAAAGGCTCACTATCTCTCGGATGTACAGTGAGCAGACTTCGTGAGTCTATCCGCATATACCCAAATAGAGTCATAGTTTGAAGGGGTTCGGGGTAATCCTACCACAAAGTCCATGGTGACTTGTTCCCACTTCGAATCAAGTATGGCAAAAGGTTGTAGCATTCATGGGGGTTTCTGGTGTTCTATCTTAATTTGTTGACATGTTAAGCACTTACTCACATGTTCTATAAAGTTTTTCTTCATCCCTGGATACCAGAATCTCTTCTTAAGGCCTTGGTACATCTTGGTTATACCAGGATGAACAATGTATAAGCTCCTATGGGCACTACAAAAAACAAGACTTTTAACGGCGGTTACCTGCCCAAGGTTAAGGATAACCGTGGTTAGATACAAAGCTGAATTTTTTTTAACCACGGTTGTTTACCTACAGTCGCAACCGTGGTTAAAAAAAAAAAAAAAGAGTTGCCGCTTTTTTTTTCATTAGGCGCGTTTTTTCATTTTACAATTGCGCTAGTTTAGACGCAAACCCATCTCCACCAAAATCAATTTTCATTCTGACCTAAACCCACAAACCAAACTCTTTCTCTGACCTAAATGCACAAACCATCAATTTCTTCTGCACCGAATCGAGCGAGCGACACCGAATCTCTTGTTCTTCTTTCATGCTTGCAATTTCTCGCTGACTTCGACTTTGTTTGGCTCTGAGCTTCTTTCGCTGTTCGCAACGCTGCCGATTATTGAACCACCTTCGTCTTGCTGCTACCGTATTGCGTGCTAATCGGAGGCTTTGGTGCGCGATAGAACGGCATTGCAATTTCTCATCTTGCTGCTACCGAATCGCTAATTGCAGCATGCCCTTCTTGTTCTTCTGCTTCTGGAATTTCTTACTACTGTTCTGACTCTGACTTCCAACCTCCCAAACCTCCTGACCTCTTCTTGTTGAAGTTCTCTTGCCATGATCGCAAAGGACTTTTACATGGTATTTTCCCTTCCTCATCTCTGTTTGACTTTTATTAATTTCCTTCTTTTCAAGACTTTAAGATTTCTTGATATGTTTCTTTTGCTCCTACCTGTTATCCCCTCATGAATTCTTTTGAAGGAATAGGCAACGGATCCATTGGGTTATGTTTGATTCTTGTGCATGTAGATCATGCCAAAAAAAATTTGTTTCTTTTTTGGGGAATGTTTTACACACACTACACAGAGCAAAGTAATTAAATGTGTTTATTATATATGGTGACAGATGTTACGGAGGTTCTTTGTGAGGTAGAGCTTACCATAAAGAAAGTGAAGGTTTCTACTACACCTGATGGAAAAGTGATGGATTTGTTCTTCATCACTGACACCAGGTTGGACATCCTTAACATAATTTTGGAACAGTGTTAATTAGCTTGTTTGTTCATTTCTTTTTCATTCACTTACTTGTGGTGGCTGAGTTAATAATCTGAATAGAATCAATCATGTGCAAATTAAAAATCTCCATTGATCGATGGTGTGTGTTTATATATTGTTGCTGTGAGTGCCTTTTTGTGCTGGATTGGATTTTATTGATAACCATAACCATAAGCATATAATTATCAAAGACACAAATGGAAGCTTCAATTTGTTTTACGCGTCTTGTAGAAATAGAACCTTTACATCAAGAATCAACCAGTGTCCATATTAATAGTCGAAAAAGACTTATTTTTTTCAATATTTTAGTACATTACCAAACTTTTGAGGCGGAAGAAAAGAAAAGCTTTGAATAGAATTAGTTGCGTAATAAATGTGCTGATTTGCTGGCTAAAAGTAGCATAGACAGTAGGAATGGTTTCCAGACCTTTGATTCTCCTCCTTGTTTACTAACCTCTGTACTGGTGCTGGATGAATGTATCCAGCATGCCCTGGGTGGCTAGTTCTGTGCTGTTTTATTTGTTTTTGGGCTTTTGGCCCCTTTTCAATACAAAAAAAAAAAGAATTCGTTGCGTAATAACATCTTTAAAATAGTTTTTAAATACGGGAACTACAAAACAAACTGAAAATGGATAATGCAACAAGATTTATAGTTGGCTAAAAGATACCAGAATTGACCGCCATTTTTTTATAATGTGGACAGCGAAGGTGTCTAAAGTTTAAGGAGCATTTGACTTTGATTGCATTGCACCAATTTTATCTTTTAGGCAATTAAAAAATTAGAATAAAAAATATAAAGCAAAAGTAAATTGGCGAATGCTGATGGATTTGAGTAACATCACAGCATTTTATATGATTTTGGATGTGAATGGGTCTTTACAATGGAGTTAACTTTGGCTTCAGATTCTAAAATGGCTTTTTATCTGGATGACAAAACACACTTGCCACGGAGTGTTGCAATCCATGTGAAGCCTCGAGACTTATATGAAATGGGTGATGAAGTAGACATTGATGAAGAAGATAATGGTCGTCAAATTCAATAGACACATATAGAGCAACAAATAAATTCAATTTTCCCTATTGACATTGATAACTTACAGTTGTTAAGGGGTGATGAAGAACATATTTCTGATCAACCAACTAACAATGTTGATGGAGTATTTGATAATAGTGATGAAGATGACATGGTTTGTTTATTTCTTTGTTCTACATATATAGTCTATCATAGTTTTGTTTATATTTTACATGGTTTTGCTATTATATTATTCTAATCATATCTTTTTCATTGTCTTTCAGGATGCAACTTAATAAGCGTAAACGATCATCTAGAAGTAGACTAAATGTTGATGCATTGCTACAAAAAATATATGAGGCCCCTCCTGCACCAGCTCCCCCTCCTACACAACCACTTGGCACATCTTCCCAACAGGAAATGACTGTGAATTCTGCTCGAGTTGAGGCCCCACCTGCAGTAGCTGCTCCTCCTACACAACCCGTTGGTACTTCTTCCCAACAGGAAGATGTGGACTCTACTGAACCTGCATCTATACGAGTTCCCAGTGAAAAGCAAGGTTTGAACAAAGACTGGATAGTGGACATTATTCGTAAGTATCCAGTTTGAATTTATTCTTATTGATCTATTACAATATATATATATATATATATATATATATATATATATTTGTTATTGTCTTATTTTATGTTATGAATGAAAGATGAAAATGGACTTATCACACAAGAGAGGATGAAAGCAAAGAATGTGTGGAATTTACCGAGGGGAAAGAAGGTGATTTGTCAAGTTAATGAATTTGGGCAAGGGCTTGGTGCTGCTGGAGGTTTAATTGGATTCTGGTTGGGAAATATGGCTACGGATTGTGAGCTAATTCCTCTAAACTTCTGTAATTGGAAGGAAGTGCCTGAACAATACTTTAATGATGCAGTTTCACTCATTGAGGTAAGAAGTGGATTTTCCGTTGTTCATCTTTATTTGTTTTTATCCACTTGCTTGTAATTAACGTTTCAATGGTTTTTAATTCAGAGTAAGATTGCATTTTCAGAACGCAATGGATTAAAGTGGGCTTGGATATCGTTAGGGGAGAAAAGAAGGGACTATAGAAGTAAGCTATCCGGGATAATAAAAAAACTTCAAGTAAGAGACGAGATCATGAAAGCGCGTCCTCCAAAAGTACCCCAAGACCAGTGGAATAGCTTTGTTGACTACTGACTAAGCGACAAATGCATTGTAAGATTTCATATATAACTTGTAATTTAATTTTTTTATATAACATGATTAATTTTATTTGTCTTTCATGTATAGGAGATGTGCATTCAGAACCAAGAGAATAGGAAGAAATTAAAATTTCCTCACACGGGTGGTTCCAAAAGCAATGCGAGAAGAAAGAATGAAATGGTGGTTTAAAATTTTGTTTGTTCATATATTAGTTGCTAGTTTTTTTAAAAATGTTAAACAATGTGATTATTTCTTATTTTTTTAGGAAGTAAAAACAGGCCGACCAGTGAGCCGCGCCGAGTTATTCATTGCAACCCACACGAACAAGGATGGGAGCTATGTTAATGAGGATGCCAAAGCAACTATGGTAATGTATTTTGAGTTTTATTCTTTTTGCTTTAATATGTTTTTTACCTTAGCTTTAGCTTTAGTTTATGAGTATTTGTAAGAAATATTTGAGTTCGTGTTAGATATAGTTTTATTAACTTTTAGCTTTGATTAGGTAACTACAAATGGGCCATAATCTGTTAACTCAATGCATTATTTGGTTTGCATATAATGGTTTGTTACGAAGAAGATTGTGTAATGGTTCAGGTAGTTTTTAGAACATTTGGATTAAGGTGGTAGAATAGATCCTTTGAATTAATTTGAATATAGTTTCTGAAATGTTTATACCTTGCTATAAGCCAATAACTTCATCTTGTACATTAGGCTCTAATATCACAATGATCTAAAATTCCTTTATTGTTAAGTATGTTTTACTGTGTTTTATTTTATTATTTATTTTTTCTGGGATTGGGGTTGACAACTTCACGTATACATGACTTAGATGAGTGAAGAGACACCTTATATTTCAGTGTTGGAAATTTGAATGTTTGTCTGTTGCTTTTATCATTATCAACAAGTTCAGCATATGGTGAACCATGTACACAATCATTCATATTGTTATTAATATACTTACTGAACTACTTTTATTTTTCCATCACGCTTTTGCGTGTTGTTAGAATATGTCTATTGGATATGCTGATGGGTAAAATAATGTATGTTTGAATTTTCAGGAAAAAGTTTCAGAAAAGCTTCATGAGCAAGAATCTTTAGAGTCATACACTGGTGTGGTTTCATCAGATGATGCATTGGGGCAAGTGCTAGGCAAGGAGCATTCTGGTCGAGTTCGAGGGTTAGGACTAGGTCCATGCCCTTCTCAAGTTTTTGGGCTACCTAAATATCGGTTCAATGACTTAAATTTCAGTTCTACAAGTAGTGCACATTCAAATGAAGGATCCTTGCAATCTGAGCTAAGTTCAGTGAAAGAAGAGTTAGAAGCTCTAAAAAAGGAGCGTTAAATGGAGCAAGCTCGTATGAAAGAAAAGTTTGAAGCTCTACAAAAGGAGCGTGAAATGGAGAAAGCTCAGCAATATCACATGGTCAAATATTTAGCTGATCACATGGGAGTAACAATACCATCTGTGATTGTTGGCGAGGTACCATGTCCTGCAACACAGGTAACATAAATGTTTCTTTTCTTTACAACAATGTTAAAATAGACACTACACGTTTTTATAAAATCTAACTGTCTTTATTTTTCTAATTACAGGCACCAGAAGTTGGCAGCGCAGAGGCATCACGTCGACGATCATCTGGAGCTAGTCATGATCCATGATCTTATATATTTATCTAGTTCTATTTTGATGTTAGTTATATATTTATGTAGTGCTATTAATGTATCCTTTATATTTTGAGATTGATAATTATGTTGTGAAGACTTTATTTTGAGTTTATATACAGTTGACACTATATATGTAGTTGTTGAAGTCATCTAAAATTCTATTATGTTGTCAAGACTTCATTTTGAATTTATATGCAGATGAAATTGTATTAGTAGTGTTGAATTTATCTTAAACTCTATTAGGTTTGATTTATTTATTGTTATTGTTGCTTGAGTTTATTTATTGATTTGTAAAGTCTTGAATAGGTTGAGTATAAACGATACCAAGAAATAAAGACAAAATTTTTTTTTTGTAAAAACAGCTATTCTAACGGCGGTTGTAACCGTTGACAAAGGAAACATAACACCATAAATATGGCGACGGTTGCAACAGTCGTTAGAATAAACATCTAACGGCGGTTGCAACAGCCGTTAGAGTATACTTACTCTAACGATGGTTGCAACCGCTGTTAGGGTTTGCTAATTTAATGGCGGTTTCAACCGCCGTTAGATTTTTTACTCTAACGGCGGTTGCAACCGCCGTTAGGTAAATACTTTTGGGAGATGAAATTGGCCCTCTAGCGACGGTTTTTAACCGCCGTTAGGTATAAAATATGCCTAACGGCGGTTATTCCAACGGTTGTCTTAACTTCCGCTAGAAGTGGTCCCGATGTATCGTTCGACGACAGTTGCACAACCGCCACTAGAATTCTAGCCACAGTCACAACCGCCGTTAGAGGCATCTTCTCACAGTGGCTAGATGCCTGTTTCCTTGTAGTGGGGCTTCATCTAGTATCTTCTTCTTAGGTCGGAGTCATTAGGGATTACTAGTCTCTCTCTAAACATTAATACTCCGTCCTCGGCTTCATGGAATTCTTTTTCGTTCCTCAGGGCAACTAGGGTTTCATCCTTCACTTGAGCTTCCTTAATTTGGGCTCTAAAGTCGCATTCAATCCTAAACTCACTCATTTCTAACTTATTTTGAACCACAGCCGTATTCAAACCTAAATCTCTAAAATTTTCTATTAGCTTGATTTCTTCAACCATTAAGTGGACTATTTGTACTGAATTCCTACTTAGAGCATCGGCTACTACATTCTTTGCTCGGGTGTTACTTCAGCTCAAAATCATAATCCTTTAACAAATCTACCCATCTCTTTTGTCACATATTCAATTCCTTCTGATCAAACAAGTACTTAAGGCTTTTGTGATCGCAAAAGATTGTAAACCTAGCTCCATAAAGTAAATGTCTCCAAATTCTTACCGCAAAGATCACAGCCGCTAACTCTAAGTCATGGGTAGGGTATTTCTCTTCATTTGGCTTAAGTTGGCGTGATGCATACGCTACCACTTGCTTATTCTGCATAACCACACAACCAAGTCCTTTCTTTGAGGCATCAATGTATACCTCAAAAGGCTCTGAGGGATAAGGTATGGTGAGTACAGGGTTGTGGTCAATTTATCTTTCAAAGTTTGAAAACTGTCTTCACACTCTGCTGACCATTTGAATGGGGTATTCTTATGAGTTAACCTATTCATAGGAAGGGCAACTTGGGAAAATCCAATGATAAACCTGCTATAATACCCAACCAATCCTAGGAAACTCCTAATCTCAGCTACTCTTTGTGGTCTCTCCCAATTCTTAACGGTTTTCAGTATTGCTAGGGTCTTCAGCCATGCCTTTTTTATTCATCACATGCCCTAAAAATTTGACTTCCTCTAACAAAAATTCACATATTTTCAATTTGGCATGTAGTTGTTTCTCTCACAGTACTTGCAACATCAGTGCAAGAGTTCCTGATGTTCTTCTTCACTCCTCTAGTAAATCAGAATATCGTCAATCAACACTACGAAAAAACGATCTAGATAAGGTCGGAAGATGCAGTTCATATAATCCATAAATACCGCAGAGGCATTGGTAATTCCAAATGGCATCACTAGGCAATCATAGTGACCATAACGCGTTCTGAATGCAGTCTTAGGGATATCCTCTTTTCTAACCCTAATTTGGTGGTATCCTGACCTAAGATCAATCTTAGAGAATACAATCGGTCCTCGCAACTGATCCAATAGGTCATCTATACGGGGCAAGGGGTACTTATTCTTGATGGTCACCTTATTTAACTGCCTATAGTCTATACAAAGTCTTAAGCTTTCGTCCTTCATCTTCACAAACTAGAATGGGGCTCCCCAACGTGAGACACTAGGTCTAATAAACTCCTTGCTCAGCAACTCGTCTAATTGAGCTTTCAACTTTTGCAACTTAAGTGGGGCCATTCGGTATGGTGTAATGGATATGGGTCCCGTTCCTGGCAAAAGATCTATGGTAAACTCTATCTCTCTCTCAGGGGGTAGTTTGAATATCTCTTCAGGGAAAACATCACTGTAATCCATAACTACTGGGAGCAAACTAATTCTTTCATTTAGACTCAAAATTCTAGGTTGACTTTGTCTAGATATACAGGCATTCAAGTAGATCACAGATTTAGCAGCACAATCTAACATAGCACGATTCTTAAACAACCAATCCATCCCTAAGATAATGTCTATGGTGGTCATATTCAAACAGACAAGATTGGCATGAAATAATTTAGAATTTATCTCAATTGGACAATTTAAACAAGTATGGGTAACAATCAAACTCTTCCCCAAATGGGTTGAGACATATAGTTCATGCAATAAGGGTTCAACAGGTAGGTTTAAAGTATTAACACACAGAATTTTAAATTTAATGTTTTGAATCTTACCCGTTCCCTCTATGAGATCCTAAGTCTGGCAATTGACATCTCCATCTAGAGCATAGACCTTTCAAACAGACGGTGTTTGGGATATACTCACAGGTTCCTTGGCCTTGCACACTCTTGCAAAGTGTCCACGGTTCCCACAACGACAGCAGTGGTTGCTTCTGCAGAGTTGATTAGGGTAATGGTTTCGATTACACTTAGTAGAATGAGGACGGTTCACTGTAGGGGTGGGCTACTGGTATTACCGTGGACAGGTTTGAAGTTTCCTCTCCTCACATTAAGGTTGTTTGGGGTTTTCTAGTGAATTTCTAGGTCAATGCGGCCTTATCAGTGAGGTTCTTACTAATTATATTTAGGTCTAACCTGGCTTCAAATTGAGCTGCCTTCCAGGCATCATCAGGCTAAAGTCTTAAGTAGGTTGAGAACTTGGCAAGTTCTTAAAACTTTGCCAAATACTGACCAAAAGGTTTTCCTCTTTGTCTTAACTGGAGGAATTTAATCTCTTTTTCTTTCTTCACACTTTCTGGATAGTATTTAGCTGAAAAGGTTTCCGTAAAGACTGCCAAAGGGGAGTATTCCTACCATCAAGTAACTGTTTGGCTCCTTGCCTCCAGTACTCTGCTTCACCCTGTAGTTGATAGACTGCAAAGGCTACTTTCTGTGCATCAGGGGTATGAAGTACATCAAAAAGTTTCTCTAATTCTCGTAACCATTCCTCATCTAGAATTGGATCTTAGGTACCCTTGAATACATGAGGCCTTACCTACTGGAATTCAGTGCATGTCAGGCGATTACCCACATGGTGCCCATTGTCTTGATGCTCATAATTCGGGGCATTATGATTTTTCTGGGTCTGGTGGAGTACCTCTGTGGTGGCTGAGGCTTGGTCCCTCATTGCCTGTGCCATGTTCTCAAATGCATGCATCACTTGACGAATCATGTCACTTTCAGGTTGCCTATTGTCAGCATTTCTCCTGGTATTTGCCATAGCTTTCTGCTAAACAAGAACATCACTGAGTTGATAAGTCCCAATAATATTATTAAATAGAGAAAAGTACGGCACATAGAGGAAATATGTAACAATCTAAGGTTCCTAGCATAAACATAGACTCAAGTTACTCAAACTATCATGATCACTTGAGCTTATCTAATCAGTGTTTATGTAAGGCTCTTCTACCTACATATTAGCAGAGTTCTAATAACTTTGCTCTGATACCATGAATGTAACGTCCTAGTTTCTTAATTAATTTTAAGTGCGGCATTAGGTTATTTAATTTAACTCTTAAACACCCGGTCTAATTTTTTTCTTTTTTTCCTTTTAAAAGTACTTAAGTTAAGTTCTATCCCAAGGATCACTTACTCTCAGTTCATTATTAAACCTAAGAAACTATAAGTTACGTTTTAACACTCTCGTACTTCCATAAAATGCTTCTAACATTCATACATGCATACCAAGCAAATAGTATGAGGTTTTACCCTCCATGCATTTGCCTATGGCATACATCCTAGTCTATGGCATATATACATATCTAGTCAGAGGTGGCACGCAGGCCCAAATAGTTAATATGGCTCATAGGCCATAGCCAAAAATAGTTAATTCATCAAAATATACACATATATAAGTAGTCAGTCATATACCTCTCTAGGTTCCAAGGAAGGTCAAATCCTCCATGGGAAAGCAGAATATGATGCTGACTGCCTTCAGCACATAGAAGTGTCCTAGAAACGACACTTCCACCCAGTCTACATCGATCTCCAATACAAGATGGTACATAGGTATCTAAACACGCTAACGTAATGAGATCATAATCCCAGTAACATGGATTACCAATTTTTAAACTCCATTATTGGTTCAACTGCATTACTAAGAATATAAAAAATCCTCTTCTTATAGTTCAACCACACACAAAATAAACATACATGCATCAGAGTTATCCAGTGATATAATATAATAGAATATTAAAAGAGAAAACCATACAGTTTACAATTTTAAATAAGCTTACAGTATGTATGTCATTCTGTCAACATATCAGATCGATCTCACACCTGTTCAACTGAAATAAACCGTCACCAAATACGTGTCTCGAGGACAAAAAATCAATATAGTGAAACAGGACAAATAGACATACGACATATAGGGCAGTCCGCCGTAAAGCACTGGAAAAATTATCTATATCCAGGACGTCCCCCGGTGTGTGCACGTGTTAGAACCGTAGGATCACCAATCCCGGACTAGTTCTCTCCTCACTAGGTGCTAGACACTACGTCCCGGATGCATTTCTAGCCTAGGCTAGTGTGTCCTTTCCATACAGATCATAATATAAATTGACAAAATTTCATGTAAGGTTTACTCAATTGTTCTCACAAAATTCATCCACTTTACTTTAGGCATACTAATCTCAAAATTATTTAATTAAAAATATTTATGTAAGCTTTAAAAAAAATGTTAACACTTTCTTCTCCAATCAGAAATCTCACAATTTTCTTGTTTTACTTTCAAGCATCAAAATATCATTTTCATTCACAAATCACTAATTAAATTTTCATAGTATAAGTAAAATTTCATAAATTTCACCTATTAACTTCTAGCAATTTAGCCCTATTCTCAATGAGGATTTTAAGCCAATTTAATTTCTAGAATTTTCATAAGAAAATTCCCAAATTACTAATACTTTTTATTAAAGTAATTTTCTAATTTCTTATTTTATTATTTCCACCTTCCTAAGTTTAAAATCTTATTTTCTCTAAAATTTGTGAAAATAAAATACCAAAAATGTAGGTATTAATCTACATAGGATTTTTCACATTTTTATTTATTTTCTAGTAAATTCCTAATTTATTAAGAATCAATACTTTAAAATTTTTCCAAACTTTTTGTTTTATTATTTTTGAAATAGTTAAGAAAATCTGGATTTAAGAAAATTAATTTTCCTTAGTTACTAATTATCTTATTCCACTACTAGAAAAAATGCAATTAGTGACTGACATAAAATTAGTCACTAAATTCATCAAATAGTGACTGATTTTCAACTGACGTAAAAATCAGTCATTAAATTTTTAAAACTCTTAAAATTAATGACTAAAATGTCAGTTACAAATTATCAGTCACAAAATAGTTAGTAATTAGTTAATTAGTAGTCACAAATACTTTTAATTAGGAATTTACATTAATATGTGCACTTTATCTACATGCTTTATCTACATTTCAAATAAAATGTTATGTTACATTTATTTCTCATTTTTAAAATATTAAATAAAAATATTTATTATATTTTAAAATAAAAAATTATTTATTTATTTTTATTTTTTTAATTCTTTTTGTTAACTTCACAGTATCTTTAAAATTATATTTTTAACATCACTTTTTTAAATTTTATTTTCACAAAAATAAATAAAGGTAAATTAAAAATAATATAAAAGAAAAAGTTTTTTAAGAAATAAAAGGTAAAAAAAATGTAAAAGAATAGTGTTTTGCTTCAGTCTTCACTCCTCTCCGATTTAAACCCAAAGTCCCAAATCGACGAGAAAGCTCTGCCCAAATCGACGCCTTCTGTCTCATATCTCACACTTTTCCCTTCTCCAAATCGGTGCCTTCTCTCTCAGTTCTCTTCTCCAGCGGCGAATCTCAAGGGTAATGTTGTCTTCGTCTTTGTCGTCTCCTTCTCTTCGTCTTTGTCCGATATCTTCTGTTTTTCAGTTAAGAGCCTCACAATGTTTTTTTGCTTATGATGGAGATTATCCCAAACCGTTTCTGAATGCTTAAGCTTGTCTAAAATTGAATTAATTTGTTTTTTTCTCTAACGTTGTTGTGTTGACGAACTATTGCTTGGAAGAATGAACAAGATTATAATCTGAGTTGCTCATTTTTCATAATTGTTATTGAAAATAATTGCATTTGGAGGAGCAATAATTACTGGAAGTCTAGAATATGTAATATATAGTTGCTTTCTTTGAAAGTATATTTCCTGCAAAAGTTGCATATTCGACCTCTGCAGAATGACAAGGGAAGGACAAAATTTACCTAAACTATAAGCATAATAAAAATGAAATAACTATACTAGTGTTCTTTGACTATTAGTATTTGCATGCTCTCTTCCAAGACAAAACATCTATTCCAAGCACAGTTTGGCATGGAACATGGCACTGTATAGAGTAGTGTCAGAAAAAACTGTTGGTGCTCCTCTTATAAAGTTCATATTACTTGTTTCTTTACTGTTCTAAACTAGATGGGCATGGCATTCACTATGATGCCTTTTTTATCTTGCTCCACTAATTTATTGTCATTGATTTTAACTGTATTAGTGGATGTAATTTCCACGTTAGATCTCGAGAAAGGTTCTGTTTTGCGACATATGACATCAGTGATTCAACCAATTTTAGAGAAAGGAATAGTTGATCACTCTATAATACACAGATTGTTGATGGAATATTTTAGCATTGCTGATAAGGTTCTTCTTTACTGTTTCCCCGTTAAGTCTGCATGCTTTGTATTAGGACCAATAAATTTGGTTGTGGTTATGCCTATTCTATTTATCTAAAGTGAATTTGTTAAAAGTCCTATATCACAGATATAATTCAACAGCTGTCCAGTCCACTTCTCGTTAAGATGATTGGTACAAAGGATGGAGCCAAACTTGGAATTCTTTGTGTAAAACAGGGAGTGCCAAGGTATTGTTTAACACTGTCTTTCTTAGTCAATTGAAATTTATACCTTCGATGATTACATTCTGACATATGATTTGTTCTTCTAACGTTCCATTCGAGGAAAGAAAGAAGATTATCAAAGGAATGAAGGGCCACATTGACAAAATAGCTTATCACCAACATGGGTGTATGGTAAGGTTTTGACTTAGTGGCAATGTTTTGTTGGAAATTCTATCTTTTAAGGGTTTGTTTGTTGTTTGATCATATATTAGTAACATTTACATTTGGCTTCTATGGTTCAGTTCTAAATTATCACTTTTTAAATGTGACCAACTATGACACAGTTCAAAATGAACATGCTTAAAATTAAATAATTAACTATAATTTTATAAAAATGTATGTTAATCAAGATTTTCTTTCATGGAACACAACACTTATTGAAGGTTCACATACATATAGTACTTACTAAAATTTTGCCTCTGCTGTTACTTGGATCATTTATGGGCAAACCTATTGAGATGATGGTTGTGTCACATGTGGGCTTATTACTCTATCCATTTTTCTCGTAGTTTTAGAATACATGTTTCAGATTGCAAAAGAATGAAAGAACTCGACAATTGTTGACCTAAGTACTTGCTACTTCACATTGAATTTTTAATAGAAGTATTTTTTAACTTTCAGGTGCTAGTTTGTATCATTTCAGTTGTTGATGACACCAAACGAATAACAAAGGTTGGCTTTTGTCCTGGTTTTCTCTTTCATAGTCATTGTTTATATCTAAGGAGTTTTTTTCCGTACTAAGCTTTTAAAACTTTCTTGTTACAGGCTATCATTCGCAAACTGCAACAAATTTTGATGGAGCTTGTTTTGGAAAAGGTTTCTTATATGTTTCATATTTGTCCCCCTATAAAGTTAAATGGTTATAAAAGACTAATGCATTTTTTTATCAAGTGATAAAGATATCTTTAAAAGCCTTTAAACAGTTTTTGTCCCCCAAGAAATAATTTAGAAGGATTATCTACTATTTGCTTCTTATATTTGGTTTACATGCTTTCTGGTTTTATATCTCTAAATCCTGTTGTTCGCTTGTGATTTTTTCAGAATGGAAGGCGTCCTTTACTTCAATTGCTTAATCCTAATTGTTCTCACTATTTCAGTCCTAATGACCTAGCTTCTTTGAATTCATATATACCATCTCTTTCTGTCAAGGTTAATTGTGAAGCTATCACTTTTTTAGGAACTTTAGAAGCTACAGTTTTACTCTGCATTCTAATTCTTCAATTTGATTGCTGTCAGGATCATTCAGAAGTAAGCTCTCAGACAGAAACTTCCAAGGTTGAAGAACCTGGTGATGATGAACCCAAGGAGGACATGGAAGTGACAGCAAATGAAGCCAATAAAGATGGAGATAAACAAAAAATCAACTAAATTCACAAAATTTCCTTTTAATTAATTTATTGTACTTAAATTTTATTTTAAATAAAATAGGATGTTATATTTTAGGGTTTAGTGTTTAGGGTTTTAAATTTACGCATTAGGGTTTTGGGTTTAGGGTTTAGGGTTTTGGGTTTCGGATTTAAGGTTTGGGGTTTACAGTTAGAGGTTTAAGGTTTAAGGTTTGGGGATTTGTGTTCAAGGATTTAGGGTTTAGGGTTTAGTCTTTAGAGTTTAGGGTTTAGGGATTGGGTTTTGAAGTTTGGGGTTTAAGATTTAGGGTTTGCAGTTTGGGGTTTGGGTTTAAGGTTTAGTGTTTGGAGATTAGGATTTAGGGCTTAGGGTTTCGGGTTTTAGATTTAGGGTTGAGGGTGTAAATTTTAGGGTTTACGGTTTAAGGTTTTGGGTTTATGGTTTATGGTTTAGGGTTTAGGGTTTGGAATTTATGGTCTTAGGTTTTGGGTTTATGGTTTAAAGTTTAGGGTTTAAGTTGATGGGTTTAGGGTTTAGGATTTAGGATTTGGGATTTAGGGTTTTCAATTCTAGGTTTTTGGGTTTGGGGTTTGAGATTGATGGTTTAGGCTTTTAGGTTAAGGGTATAGGGATTAGGGTTTTTGTATTGGGGTTTGGGGTTTAGGGTTTAGCGTTTAGGGGTTTGGGGTTTAAGGCCTAGGGTTTAACGATTAGAGTTCAAGGTTTAAGGTTTAGGGTTTAGGGTTTAAGATTTAGGGTTTAGGGTTTAGGGTTTGGTGTTTAGTGTTTAGAGTTTAGGGTTTGGTCTTTAGCGTTTAGAGTTTAGGGTTTAATGTTTAGGGTTTAGGGATTGGTGCTTAGGATTTAGGGTTTAACATTTTAGGTATAGGGTTTATGGTTTAAGGCTTAGGGTTTTGGGTTTATGGTTTAGTGTTAAGGGTTTATGCTTTAGGGTTTAGGGTTTTGGGTTTATGGTTTAGGGTTTGGAATTTAGGGTTTAGGATTTCCAGTTTATGGTTTAAGGTTCCTGGTTTAGGGTTTTGTGTTTAGGATTTGGGATTTTGGGCTTTGGGTTTTGGGTTTAGTATTCAGGGTTTAGGGTTTGTGGTTTAGGGCTTCAGACTTTGAGTTTAGGGTTTTCAATTTATGGTTTATGGTTTAGGGTTTAGGATTTATCATTTAGGGTTTAGGGTTTAGGGTTTGTGGTTTAGGATTTAAGATTTTAGGTTTAGGGTTTAGTGTTTAGGGATTAGGGTTTAGGGTTTAGGGTTTAAGGTTTAGGGTTTCGGATTTTTGTTTTAGGGTTGAGTTTAGGGTTTGGGATTTACAGTTTTAGGTTTAGTGTTTAGTGTTTAGGATTTAGGGTTTAGGTTTTTGGGCATTGGGTTTAGGGTTTGGGGTTTAGTGTATAGGGTTTTCGATTTAAGGTTTATAGTTTAGAGTTTCGAGTTAAGGGTTTAGGGTTTAGGCTTTGGGGTTTAAGGTTTGAGGTTTTCGTTTTACTATTTGGGGTTTAGGGTTTAGAGTTCATGGTTTAAGGTTTGGGGTTTACGGTTTAGGCTTTGGGGTTAGGGTTTAGGTTTTTGGGTTTATGTATTAGGTTTAGGGTTTAGGGTTTAAGGTTTAGGGTTTTGTCCTTAGGGTTTGGGATTTACGGCTAAGGGATTGGTGTTTAGGGTTTAGGATTTAGGATTTAGGGTTTAGAATTTTGGGATTAGGGTTCAGGGTGTAAGGATTGGGGTTTAGGGTTTCGAGTTTACGGTTTAAGGTTTAAGGTATGGTGTTTAGGGTTTAAGGTTTGGGGTTTAGGGTTTACAATTTAAAGTTTCGAGTATATGGTTTAGGGTTTAGTGTTTAGGGTTTGAGATTTAGGGATTGTGGTTTTGGGTTTAGGGTTTAGGGTTTAGGGCATAGGATTTAAGATTGAAGGATTAGGATTCAGGGTTTAGGATTTCGGGTTTAGGGGTTATGGCTTAGGGTTTGGGGTTTAGGGATTACAGTTTACAGTTCCGAGTTTTGTATTTTGGGGTTAGGGGTTTGGGGGTTAGAGTTCAAGGTTTAGGGTTTAGTATATAATGTGTAGGGTTTAGAGATTAGGGTTTGGGTTTTGGGTTTAGGATCTAAGCTTCAGGGTTTAGTGTTTAGGGTTGAGATTTAGCATTGAGGGTTTAGGGTTTAGGGTTTGTCGTTTAGGATTTAGGATTTAGGGTTTAAGGTTTAGTGTTCAAGACTTAAGGTTTAGGGATTTGCGTTTAGGGTTAGGGTTTAGGGTTGATGGTTTAGAATCTGGAGTTTAGGAATTAGGATTTAGAGATTAGGGTTTAATGTTTAGGGGTTGGGGTTTAGGGTATAAGGTTTTGGATTTAGGGTTTACAGTATAGTCTTAGGTATTGGGTTTAGGGTTTAGGATTTAGGTTTTGGGTTTAGGGTTTAAGGTTTAGAGTTTAGGGTTCAAGATTTTGGGTTAATGGTTTAGTGT